>VWPU01001244.1:0-70177 GCA_013398955.1 Callaeas wilsoni | reverse complement strand
ATATATATATATATAAAATCTTTCTTATTAGAAAAAGGATACAGGGCTCTATAAATGTCAGGAATAAGTAGGTTTTTTTCTAAAATGTGTAATACTGCAATCCCTGTACCTTGGTGCATTTGTATTTTTATATATTACTTTCTATATTAGCATATATATTATTTGCTATACAAATATCTAGAAAATGGTTAAATTCCTCCTTTTTTTCTACAGTCCCTGGAGGTTTTAAGCCATTCCTGGCCATGCCTAATAGACTTGTTAGGAGGGATTTTATAGAATATTTAAAGAGGAGACCCAACACTCCCCTGGCAGAGGGATGTGGTGATGCACAGAGCTAAACTCTCCGTATCCCACCTCCCTGTATCCCAGACTCCCCTGGGAAGCAACCTGGAATCACACATTTCTAACAGTAATTGGATATATTCACATTTAAGCAGTAATTTTGCAGATATTAAAATATTCCGATTGAATTACGAACTCTAGGATTAAGGACATGACCCTCGTCCTTCTAAAGGAACATTTGGTGAATCCACAGAGAATTCACCGAAATACCAAAGTTCCCTCTCTACAACGCACCAGGGATTTCCTGATCCCAGCCAGAAATTCCTAACAGGAGTTTCCTTGCTCTAAATCAAAGCTGGATTTCTTTTGCAGTGCAGTGGGGAAAGGGGAATATTTTCACATCCCCCTGCACTTAAAATCTGGCTCTGGGCAGGAATCCTCATGCAGATTTCTATTCACCAGCTCAGACAAAAACAGCCTAAATCTTACCAAGACAGGGTAAATTAATCGAAATTAATATAATTTTTATAATATTAAAAACTCCAGGTGTTTTTGAGCCCATATAATTTAAAGCAATTTTTAGCTCCTGTGTTTCCCCTCTAATTCAGAATTAAAACAGCCTTAATTGCCTTTAATTTCAAACTAATTTCAATTAAGCTGCCGGTTGTGTGAACAAAGACATTTTATATGTTGGCACCAATGCACTTAAAATGTCTCTAGTAATTTGAATTAATTAATTCATTAACTCTTGGAGAGTTCTGTAAGTCACTGGGACTTCAAGTCCTAAGTGTCCTATTTATTCCATAAGATGAAATTTATAAACCTTTGAGTAACCACTACCACAAAACTGCTTTTCCATATAGAAACCAAGTAATTCCAGCTTGATTAAAAAAAAATAATTGAAAATTTGGATGATTAAATGTCTTCTAGATTTTAAATTCAGAGACATTTCAAAAGCTAATTTTCATGTTATAAGAAATATCATTTCAGAGACTGGAGCACTCCAGACAATCTGTCATTTCATTGCCATTGAAAACATCATTTTTACCCACTTTTCCTGGGTGAAAAATACACAACTTGAAAATACTGTAAAATTCTCAAAATATTTTTAGCTTGATTATTTTCTATTAACAATTATGATTTGGATTCCCCCCCACCCGCTCCTTTTATGATTTCAAAATTCAGCTGAGGAATGAAGATAAGCCATTTATAAAGTAAATACTAACGTCTCATTCATCTTTTTTCAGAAAACAAAATTAACTCTGCGTGCTAAAAACAAACGTTGCAATTTATATTTTGGCTTTTGCCACATGAAATTATATCAGCTCAGCTCTGGCAATTCCCTCTGTATTGATATTCAATAAATCTGAAAAATAAATGTTGTCCTCTCTGTTATTTTCTTCTTTTAACTGATGAGTAAAAGTGCTAAAAATTGGCAAGACCATGAGCAAGATCAGCCCATCGCTGCAAAGTGATTTGGGGTTTTTCACTTGTATCACAAATTCTGAATAGATTTAATTATCAATGTTGTTTGAAGTGATTAGATGGGAATAAAACCTGGTTTGTTTTCAGTTTTAGTGGTCATCATTTAATTTGCAAGATCTGTTCAATTGTACAAAAATATACTGGCAGAGTTTTTCTAATAAAAAAGTAAATCAGACAATTTTTTCAATTAAATAATTACAGAAGTTAAGTATTTAATAAATTAAATCATTAAATAAATTTCACTTACCAAAAGAGCAGCACAACGCAATGATAACACACAAAACCTTCATCTTAGATCGGGATAAATTTATGGTCCAATCCATCCTTTTTTTCTTGCAAGATTAGAATTTTCTGACAAGATCAGAAACTTTCCCAAATTCCCCTCGGGGCAGCGCAGGAGTGACCCTCACGCAGGAGGGGACAAGGCGAGTGTGATGGTCCAGGGGGAAACGCTCTTAAACGCCAGCCCCTTGCATAACGCCAGCCCTCAGTGGAGGTTCGGGCCACACCTGTACCTGACAGCCCGAGGATTTTCAAATTGGAAGCCGGTACTTTCCCTCTAGGGAAGGTAAATAAGAAACTCGCTGCTTGAAAAGGTCAGCGGGAGTGAACCTGAGCATGAAACGAGCAGGAATGGGGACAGGTCTACACCCTGGAAGGCCACAATCACACATTCATCTCACAGATATTTAAGTTCAGGGTGGACACGGAGACAGGAGCTTGGCTGGGGTTTGAGTTTACATTTCAGTGCACAGCTCTGCTCTGAATGACGAGCAAACATTTCCTGATGCTCCTCGTGGGTCGCTGGGAGCAGCGAGAGCCCGGGCTGATTGATAAGAAAAGCCCGTTGGGCTCATCCTTCCTTCCCAGCATTCGTTCCTTGGGATCAAGGGCACATCCACTGCCAAAACTGCAAACTGACGGCTTGGCACAGTCTCAGTCATCCCCTGGGACTTCTCCCCTGGAGAATGGACAAAGGGATTCAGGAGAAGCTTCCTGAGGGAATGCCCGGGGCAAACCCGCGGCTAAAGCAGCAAAATCCAGCAAATCCATGTGGTGCTCTTGCAGATCCATGGGCTGGTAGATAAAGCTTAAGGAAGAACTGCCACATCCCTGAATCCAGATGAGAATTAAAAAGGTTTCCAACTGTTTTGAACCACCACCAATATTGGGTTTGATGCTTTATCCTTTTAATTCTTTATCAGGGTTAATCTACAGGTGTACCCAAAATTAATCTTTGGATTTGGGTTCCTTCATCCCTCAAGTCTCGTCCCTGCTCTCTTTCCAGAATCCCGTTTCCCTTTCCTCTCACGCCTCTTCCAAACCCAACATTTCTTGTTCAAGGTGAACCCAGGAAAAAGAAATAAATTCCTGTTGGCATTTTCCATTATTTTTTGTTTAACTCTCACCAAACCCTGTGATCAGGAAAGACCCAAAGCCTTTTTAATCCCTTTTTAATCACCAGCTCAGTTCTAGGTTTAGAGGGACAGTTTTCCAACAGATGCCTGAAGAAAAGTAAATGTTCGTCTGGATGACCTGCAAATTCTCTGGAAACCAATTCTAATTCACTTAGCTGGAGGTTTTTATGAGTTATTAATTAAATGTTTAGTTTGATTGGATTGAAAAGTTGTTTTATACTTGCACCACTTGTAGGGGACAGTTCTACCTTGAATATTCAAGGATTTTTTGTAAATGCTGGAGATCATTTATGTTAAAAATACCTTTTTCGCAGGTAAAGAACCAGTAAACACCGGCATATACATTAATAACAAAATGAATGTAAATTCAGTTTTACTAATTGAGAAACTAAAAAGGTTTTAGAAGCCTGGATTCATTCACATAAATCTTATTTCTCTGTAAAATTTCTGTGATACAAAGACCCTCTTCATTGCTTGGATAACACAGAAAGATAAAAAGTTCCTCCCAGAGTTGCTGAAATTACCTTAAGCACACCTGTCACGATGTGAGGGACTGACGTGCACCCATTCCTGCCTGGTTGTGCAAGAATTGGGTAAATTGAACATCCTTGACCTTTCCTCAAGTGTTACTAAGGGAGAAACAATTTGTGATTCACAACTCATTTCTGCCTGGGTCGCCTCTCTGACGTGATCTGTCTTTGGGTTCATCTTCCTGCATAAGAAACGTTGATAAATTGGAGGGGAGGGGAAAAATCATCCCAGCTTTGGGGAGGAATCATCCCAGCTTTGGCGCTAAATAAACCAGACGTAAATAAAATAATGAAATTGAAACAAAGGAGCTTTTGGGATGATTCTGGGGGTCTCCAAGGTTAAGCAAAAAGGCACAACCCCCTTGTTTTCACTCGGAATTTTAAGAGTACAAACAGCCCAGTGGACTCTGCTTATTTTAGTCTGTCTCAAAATCCTGGGTGGAAGAGCTCCACACACACCTGCACCAAGAGGGAGGCCCTGATGCTGTTAAAAATTAAGATTTGAATTCGTTTTTGCAGCCAAAATCTCCTCGTGGCAATAGGTTCTATCCCAGACCCCTCTGTGATATAAAGGTGAGGGTTGCTGCAGGGGATGACGTGAGAGCCCTTCAAACAAAAGCTGTTCTCTCATGATGTCTCTCCAGCCACGTTTAAATAATCCAGCATAATTTCCTTTTATCAGAACTGGGTGTTTGCGCCTCCCTGGCAGGGACACCTGGCTGCACACACTCCTGATTTCACCCAGTAAATGAAAGTGAAGGGAAAGGCCTGACTGGTTTGGGAGGAATGCAGCACCTTCCGAAAAGTGGTAATTTATAATTTCCTTTTCAAACCTGCCATTTGAACCAGGAATTAGCTTCCTTAAGAGAACTTCAGCTCTGAAACGGGGATAATTCCTGCACTTGTGCTGGTGGGGCAAAGAAAGCTCAGTGGGAATGAAGCAGCTTGAGGAGGAATTCAAAACAACTTTCATTCTTTGCCTGTCCCGTGTCAATGAAGGCTCACTAAACTCTGATTGATTTATCAGGTTTTACCAGTTGGTTTTGTAACCAAATACTTCCTTCTGCTGGCATTAACTGCGAACTGCATTTGAAATCCAAACCATCCCAGGGCTGTGGAAGGAAGTGATTCCCCTATTTTATTCTCATTTACTTCTGGATCAGCGCATCATCTCGGTTTATCGCTGCTGTCTGAACAGAAATCCTCTCAGCAGCTCCTCTGCCAGGTGTACCCCACACCCAAACCCACCTGTGACGCAGGTGGCTCCCTAAAATTAGAACATGACGCAACGTTGAACGCCAAAAGGAGAATTTGGACAATGTTTCCTGTGAGTGGCTGCTCAAACAAAAACCTTTGGCTGTCAAAGGGCAGAAATATGCAGGTAAGTCTCTGATTTTGGCCCCGCAGCCCCAAGTCGTGCCCTGAGTGACCCCAACATCTCTTGGTCAGCACAGGGGGAATCCAGAGCCTGCAATGGAGAACTGGAACAATTCCACAGCCCAGGGAGAGCTTCTAATGATTAACTAGACACAGATAATTCACCATAGAGGAAAAGTTTCCAGAAAATCATGCGAAATCTCCCTGCTTTAAGGGTATGAACACATTTCAGGTGATGCTGGGAGAGGAGAGAAAACAGTTGTGAAGGAAGATGATGTTCACAGGATCCCAGAATGGGTTGGGTTGAAAGAAATCTTAAAAGATCCTCTCATTCCACCCCCTGCCGTGGGCAGAGACACCTTCCACTAGAAGGATGATGATCTGCCCCCAGATAAACTGTTTCAAACACTAAATAACTTAAAAGGATCAACTGATCACTCTTCATAAATAGCGAAAGCCCTCACCTGCCGCGATGCTGTGCAGCCAGGCCAGGATGTCCATCCCAGAGGTGTCCCTGGAGCTCGGTGGCCTCTTGCACTCAGGCCTCGTGCCCCGAGTGGGTCTGGGCAGCCCCCTGGGGCTGAGGAATGGTGGGGTCCCTGCAGGATCCCCCGTGTCCCCCGTGCCAGGTGCCACCAGACCTGTCAGTGCCCAAAGGGCGGCTGCAGAAGGGTCCCAAGTTCTGCTCCTCCTGCTCTGGAGGCCCCGGGCTCTGGCACTGATGGAGATGTGCAGGCCTGGACGGGGAGAAGATCCTTCAGCGCTGGGGGCTGCAGCAGGGGAGGGCTGGGGAGGGTCCCCGCTGTCACCCTCGTGGCAGGGGGACGGCGATGTGTGCGCCCTTTGTGTCACGGGGCGATTTGGGCCGCGGCTCGAGGGCTCTGAGGGCACCGCTGAGGGATTGAGGGGCTGTGGGGCCGACTCATCCACAGTGCTTTGGCCAAGGAGAGGGGAGCTGGGCAGAAATCTGTCACCCAGGGCTGTCCCTGTGCCCGTTCCAGAGCCACAGCTCCCCTCTGACACTCTCGCAAGTCCCGGAGTGGGGGGTTTGGGCTCTGGCAGCTTCTCCCCAACCGCGGCCAGGTCCTTCACGCTGGGCACCAACCTCCTGAGACCTGCTGGGAAACAGAGAGGGCTCAAAGCTCAGCAGAAATTAAGGAATTAGGAATCTGAGGAGAACACTTTTGTAATTTTTTTTTTTCATTTTTTCAATTAATTGATTGATTGATTACATTAATTGATTGACTGATTGATTGATTGATTGATTACAAAGGGTGCTGGGCACTGCCCAGGCTCCCCAGGGAATGGTCCCGGCCCCAAGGCTGCCAGAGCTCCAGGAGCGTTTGGACAGCGCTGCCAGGGCTGCACAGGGTGGGAGTGTTGGGGTGTCTGAGCAGGGCCAGGGGCTGGACTGGATGATCTCTGTGGGTCCCTTCCAGCTCAGGATATTCTGGGATGCTTTGTCGTTTTGGAATTTTTGGTGGGATTTGAGCGTGCTGCTTTTCTTTTGGGATCTTTTCTCTGAACCAGGTCTCCTGCTCCATCTGCTCCAAACGCGGCCGTTGGGTGCAGCAGAGCCAAGACTGTTCCAGCCAGGGACTGGAATTCCTCTTGCCCAAGGGATCCGCCAGGATCAGGAGTGGGAAGCACAGTGGAGGGAGCGTCTCCTCCTCAGCCCCGCAGGAGGCAGAGGCTTCTCTGCAATAATTCAAATATTTATAAATCATAGAAAGAATTGGGTTGGAGGGGACCCTAGAGCTCATCCAGTGCCACCCCTGCCATGAGCACGGACACCTTCCACTATCCCAGGCTGCTCCAAGCCCCGTCCAACCTGTCTGGATTTAAACTTTGGTTGTTGTTTTATAACCTCATGTAAAGAGTTTCTCTTTCTGTTTTGGTGTTTTCTTTCCATTCTGAATTTCCACCTCATGGCTGTTGCTTTAGTCACCTAATTCTCGCATTTTAAGACGTCAGATATTGGTAGAACCTTTACGTGAGGGAAGTTTGGGGGGTGTGAGGCTTTAAAAATGCAATTAAATCCTTTTTTCTAGGAGTTATTTCCTACACCACAATAATTTTTATATTCTTGTATTCCTAGACTCGACTGCAGTTTTACCCCTGAGTGCTGAAGCATCAGGGCAGGTTTATGTAGGAAGAAATTTCAGGCACATTTGTTTTGTTGTGCTCAACTCTCGGATATCAGGTATTTGCAGTCAGGGACAAAGAAAAGCCTGCAGGTAATGGGTTTGGGGTTGTGCTTATCCAAAGAATGGAATTTGGGCACAATCCCAGCAAGTGTTAAAAAGTCTCTCTCTGAAGCCTTCCTAGAAAAAACTTGGGCCTTTCTGCTGCCTGATCCAGGTAGATTCACGGACTCATGGAATGGTTTGGGTGGGAAGGAACCTTAAATTTCCATCCCATTCAACCCCTGCCATGGCAGGGACACCTCCCACTGTCCCAGGGTGCTCCAAGCCCCGTCCTGGACACTGCCAGGGATCCAGGGGCAGCCACAGCTGCTCTGGGCACCCTGTGCCAGGGCCTCACCTCCCTCACCGGGAACAATTCCTTCCCAGTGTCTCACCTAAATTTCCCTTTTTTCCATTCGAAAGAGATTTGAAGGACTCAGGTCTCCTTGCTTGGGTACCCAGAGGGAAAAATAACAAGGACAACTTCCATTTCCAAAGGATCCGGTGCGGGTGTGACTGTGTCGGTCACCACTTCCTCAGCCTCCTCCCTGTCCCTTTTACAGCTTTGAAAACACACAGCAAACCTCCCCTCCCACCACAGGGAATATGCTCAAGTCCCAACTATTTGGGATTTTTTTCTCTCTCTTTTTCATCCCCAAAATAAGCCACCATGACTAGGAAGTGTTTAATTACCCTCTGCCTTGATTTTCTGTCGCTGCACTGTGTGCACGTGCACGTACAGATATTTTTCAGGAATTTTTGAATGCACTCTGCTACTGTTAATCCCAACTTAAAAATATTTAGACATCGATTTGAATTATAAATGTGTATTTACACATTCATAATTCCCTTTAAAAAATCTTCACCCCTCTCCACCTCAATTAAAATTTCAGTTTCCCTGGAGCATTCCATGAAATTATTACCACAAGGTCCATCCTACCTGTTGCTGTGCACGTGCTGAAGTTAAAAGCCAGGACTATGAATATATTTCGTGTCAAATATTGCCCGGAGCAACGTTTCCAAGTCATTTTGTTGCCTTGAGACTCCTTGTCCAAGTGAGAGATCTCTCCTCACTCCTCAGAACTCTGCTCCCTCTGCAAGCAAATTCCAAATGTTATGGAAGTCACTCAGGTAATGCAAGCCGAGGTTGGTTGGCTGAGCAGCTGACACACCTTAAACCCTCCTCAGTTTAGGAAGTTGTTGTCATCTGGGCAGAACTGGGGGCCAACAGGCTGAACTACAGGTACGAAAACGCATTTTGGGTCGGGAATCCGTTTCCAACCCTCAGGAGGACCCACGCCGCCTGGATAAGGCTTTGTTTGGGGAAATTCTGGGTGTAAAAACGGGGTTGTGGCAACACTAATGGAAAAGCATTTGGATTTTAAATCAGTAAATAAATAATGGCCTTAATGGGATGACTTTTGGGCAACGAGTTGGTCTCCAACAGCAACATTGCCATTACTGACCATGAGGAAGTGAGCTGGTGACACAAAGTGACTGTGGGAGAAGAGCCGGGGTCACTCCGGGGGTCCCCTCCCCTCAGAAACCTCTCCCAGAGCACGTGGAGATGATTTGGCTTTGCAGGAGCAATCCCTCACACCACTTTTTCCTCAAATAAAGGAAATTGCTAATGAAAATAATTATTCCTGTGTGATTTTGTGATTAAAATCCAACTCAAACAGACATGGGACAGAAATGTGCTGACCCGGGGATTCTGAAGGAGATTGGGATGCTCATCACCTCCTCTCCTGCTCTGTCTGACCCCAGAGGGATGAATTGGGATGAGTTCCACAACAGGAGCCACTTTTCCTCCTGATTTCCAGATTTGCAATGAACCCACTGGGCTATGACTCCCTCTGGCCCTGCTCCACGGGATGTTCAGGCACCTGAATGTCCCAGCAGTGCCTGGGAATGTTCAAATGTGTCCTTTGGGGACCACAGCGAGCTCACTGGCCTCATTTCATACCCAAGTGATGCCGTTAAACACAAACCTTAAACCTGATCACGCCCCTGCTGCCCTAATTAGGCAGAGATTTTGCAAAGGCAGCTTTTTCAGAGAGAAGAAATTAAATTATAGCTGGGAAATGCTCAGTGTTTGTTTGCAGAGGGAAAAATGCATCTCATAGGTTATCACAGAACGGTTTGGGTTGGAAGGGACATTAAAGTCACCCAGTGCCACCCCTGCCATGGCAGGGACACCTTCCACTGTCCCAGGGTGCTCCCAGCCCCATCCAGCCTGGCCTTGAGCACTGCCAAGGCTCCAGGGGCAGCCACAGCTGCTCTGTGCCAGTCCTTCAGCACCTCACAGCCAACAACTCCTTCCCCATGCCCCATCTAAATCTCTTCTCCTTCACTCTAAATCCATTCCCCTTTTCCTGTCAAGCTGCTCTAACACTTGACACGGGAAGGATTTGCTCTCTGGAGCCTGTGCAGTGCCAGCCCGGGCTGTTCTCTGGGCAAAGCCTGGCTTAGTCCCTGTGCTCCAGCTCCAGCCTGCCCTGCTCGGCCACCCCAAGCAGGGTCTGGCCCTGCACATCCTGTGGGCCACTAGAGGCCATCCTAAACCTCGGGAAACAAAGCAGCAAAACGTGTGGGAATAAAAGTCGACATCGATCATAAGAGATTAATTAAGGTTCAGGTATTTTTAAAGCTGAGGCAGCAGTTTATTTCAGGATTGGTTGTTCTGTGCTTGCACCCCCCTGAGTTTGGTGGTTTGGTGTGGTTTTTCCTGCTGGATTTGCTGCTGGTGGAGCAGCTCTGCTGTAAGGAAAGGCTGAGGGAATTGGGAATGTTCAGCTTGGAGAAGAGAAGCTTTGGGGTGGCCTCATCGTGGCCTTCCAGTGCCTGAAGGAAGCCTGCCAGAAAACTGGAGAGAAAGAGAGACTATTTGAAAGGGCTTTGGGGGAATGGCATCCCGCTGCCAGAGGGCAGGGATGGATGGGATATTGGGAAGGAATTGTTCCCTGTGAGGGTGGGGAGGCCCTGGCACAGGGTGCCCAAAGCAGCTGTGGCTGCCCCTGGATCCCTGGCAGGGCCCAAGGCCGGGCTGGACGGGGCTGGGAGCAGTCTGGGATGGTGGGGCCGTCCCTGTCCAGCACTGCCCCAACCTGGGCTCCCCTTACTGGGATATTTCAGCAGTGCCTCAGTTCCACCTGGTATCGTTGTAGTTTCGCAGCAGAGCACTGAAAACCTTTCCCTCTGACCATTCCCTTCTGTCTTTCTGTTTAACTACAGATTAAATTCTGTATTGAGTCCATTCCTTCTCATGGAGGCTGCCAAGGGGTAAAGACTGGAGTCACACAGAGCACTTTGGGGCGTGAGGGAGGAGAAGGGAAAGCCAACAAGGTGCAGAGCTCCCAGGTCTTCCCTCCTTAGCAACATGGAAACACAAAAGCGTTTGTGGGAGCAGTGCAGGGAGAGGTTGGCCCTTGTCACCATGCAGCAGGAAAACACAAAGTGTTGGGGCTTGGTTGGAGCAATTCAGAATGAAAAGGGCAAACATTTACTAGGAAAAAAAAAGGCAACAAGGAACAGAGGCTCGATCAGCTGTGCTGGGCTTTATAATGAGGTTTTCTGGTATATTTTACATCCAGTTTTTACAGGTTTAACTAAAAATGGTCACCACAAGATCAGAAGGATCCAAAGCTGTTGGAGAGTGTCCAAAGGAGGGACACGGAGCTGGGGAAGGGTCTGAGGAGCAGCTGAGGGCACTTGGCTCATTCAGCTGGAGCAGAGGAGACTCAGGGGAGGCTCCTCGGGGGCTGCAGCTCCTCCCGAGGGGAGGCGGAGGGGCAGGGGCTGAGCTCTGCTCTGGGACAGGGACAGGAGCCCAGGAACGGCTGGAGCTGTGTCAGGGCTTGGGATGGGTCTGAGGGAAAGGTTCTTCCCCCCGAGGGTGCTGGGCACTGCCCAGGCTCCCCAGGGAATGGTCCCGGCCCCAAGGCTGCCAGAGCTCCAGGAGCGTTTGGACAGCGCTGCCAGGGCTGCACAGGGTGGGATTGTTGGGGTGTCTGGGCAGGGCCAGGGTGGGACTGATGATCCCTGTGGGTTCCTTCCAACTGAGGATATTCCATGGTTCTGTGATTCTATGAAAATTCAAGGGACCTGGCAAAGCCCGTGTTTAGCTTGTGAAACCAGAGCTTGGTTCCTGTTCTCCCTAAAGCCCAGCTGGTGCAGTGGCAGATCCAGGTCAGCTGGGGACAAGGCAAAGCACAGCTTTGGTGACCATCCCTGGGCCAAAGCCCAGCCTTGAGCATGTCAGTATTTCAATTCAGTGAGGCTTCAATCCCTCCCTAATTAAACATCTGAACATCTTTCAAGTGCTCTACTAAAAACATCCGGTTAAAATTATGATCCTACTGGTGATTTTATAATTAATTAGGACCCTATGATGATAGAATGGCCTGGACTGGAAGACCTTAAAGACCACCAATTCCACCCCCTGCCATGGCAGGGACACCTTCCACTGTCCCAGGGTGCTCCAAGCCCTGTCCAACCTGGCCTTGGGCACTGCCAGGGATCCAGGGGCAGCCACAGCTGCTCTGGGCACCCTGTGCCAGGGCCTCCCCACCCTCACAGCCAAGAAGTTTTTCCTAATATCCAATCTATCCCTACACTCTCTCAGTCTGAAGCCATTCCCCCCGACCTGTCACTCCAGGTCCCTGGAAATTGTCTCTCTCCATGTTTCTTGCAGCTCCCTTAAGGCACTGGGAGGCCACAATGAGGTCACCTCAGAGCTTCTCTTCTCCAGGCTGAACATTCCCATTTCTCCCAGCCTTTCCTCACAGCAGAGCTGCTCCATCCCTCTGAACATCTTGGTGGCCTCCTCTGGATTCTCTCCAGGCAAGCAGAAGTGAGAAACTCAGAGAGCAGTGACAATTCCCACAGTGGGGGAGTTCCCCTCAGTGTATTCAACCCAGTGATTCCTTCACTCATGGCAAACAGACAGCTTTGACTGGAAAAAATGCTTCATTCCACTGAACTCCTGTAGTACGGAGATTGTGGGATGAATTAGAGCTTTAAATACCACCCTGAGCCTGGCTCTGCACAGCCCCTGCAGGCACCGAGCCAAGGGACAGATTGGGTGACACACGCTGCCGTTGAACAGGCTGATTTTCACACCACCCCCTGCAACCAGCTCCATGTTTGAAGGGCTTTTTCCCAGCATTTTGTGGAATAAATAAAGGTCTGAGTGAATTTGTTTGGAGAAAAATATAATGGGGAGAGCAAAGGTTTGTTTACTTGAGAACCTCAACAGAAAATACAGCATTTGTGGGGGAGGTTGGGTTATTGTGCCATCTTCAGTTCTTAAATCTTTAATTCTTTTTATTAATTTCATATCAAAATATCTCTTATATGGAGGCTTCTCCCTGCCAGCAGTTTTGTTCCTGATTGAATCATTAACCTTGACATCCTTTGTGTAGAACATTAAATTAATCTTTTTGCCATCATCTGGAATAATTAAAGTAAGGACACTTTGTCTAATGAGTTGTAAGCACAGTTCAAAGGGAGTCTTTCTTTTGTGGCATCATTGAATTAGCTGGATCCTTCCAGTCTGTTCCAATTAAATTTAAAATGCCAGCTTGTAGGAGCTGATAGATCCCAGGATTATTCCATACCTGACAAAGAAAGACACAGTGGAAAATTCAGCTCTGCTCTGCAGTTTAAAAGAAGGCCGGGATCCCTCGGCTGATGAGCCCAGCTTTGGGAGGATCAACAGGGCCATGGGCCAGGTCCTGGCCTTGGGTCACACCAGCCCCTGCAGCTCCAGGCTGGGGGAAGAGGGGCTGGAAAGCTGGAAAAGGTCCTAAGAGAGCTGGTGACAGCAACTGAACTTGAGCCAGGTGGTCGAGAAGGCCAACGGTGCCTGGCTTGTCCCAGCCACGGTGTGGCCACAGCCCCAGGGCACGGAGTGACCCCTGTGCTGAGGCACCTCCTGGAATCCTGGGCTCAGTCTTGGACCTCTCACAAGAAGGACACGGAGGGGCTGAGTGTGTCCAGAGACGGGAACAGAGCTGGGGAAGGGGCTGGAGCCCCAGGAGAGGCTGAGGGAGCTGGGAAAGGGGCTCAGCCTGGAGAAAAGGAGGCGCAGGGGGGACCTTGTGGCTCTGCATAACTCCCTGACAGGAGGGGGCAGCCGGGGGGGTCAGGCTCTGCTCCCAGGGAACAGGGACAGGAGGAGAGGGAACGGCCTCCGGCTGGGCCAGGGGAGGTTTACGTTGGATATTGGGAAAATTTCTTCACTGAGAGGGTTGTCCAGCCGTGGGACAGGCTGCCCAGGGCAGGGGTGGAGTCTCCAACCCTGGAAGGATTTAAAAGCTTTGTGGATGTGGCACTTGGGGACATGGTTTTGTAGTGGGCTTGGCAATGCTGGGTGAACAGTTGGGCTTGATGATCTGAGAGGACTTTTCCACCCTCAGTGGTTCTGGGATTCCTTCTAGCCCTCCTCAGTTGTCTCTCCCATCTTCCAAAGGTGTTAAACTTGTTTTCCCCCAAGTTCCAGCCGGGCTGATCCTCTTCCCCTCATCCCTGAATATTTGATACCATTTCTTAAGCTGAGTTTGTGCTTCCCTTCCCACCCTGACAGCACTTGCTGAGATATCCATGTACTTTCCATGATCTCATTCCTTGCCATGCTGGGTTTGTTCCACTTGACATCTTTAATGTGTCCAAGACAAGCCTTAGCAAAGAGACAAACACAGAACAGATCCATGGAATCACAGAATCCATAAGATTGAAGAAGACCTTAACTATAGACCCAAAAAACACCATTTCTTGGAGAATCTTAAAACCGGAATCATTTTAGACAGCAGACCCTAAGGCTGGTTGGGAACTTACCCTATTATTTTAGGCTTTTACCTGTTTCATTACCTTTCATCTGAAGCAAAAAGGGGGAGATTTTTTTTTACTCTGAAGGTTTCTAGTCTAGCAGATGATTTGAAATTCCCAGAAGCCTGGCTTTGACTCCTTGGAGGAGCCATAACTCCATCACCAGCATGTTTTTGGTGGTGCCCCATCCCACCCAGGGCTGTGCCACCGCTGTGCCCACGGCAGGGACGTGTGTGCACGACTCGGTGGCACAGACACTTCGTGTTGTGCTTTGGCTCCGCTTCCTCAGCCCTTCCCAGCTCCTCAGCCTATTTTTAACTCCCAGCTAAAGCTGGAACTCCTTCATAGCTGTTCCAAGGCCTGGCTCAGCTCGAGGTGGGTCTGAAAGGTGTTGGGATGGAGGGAGAGGCGGGTGGGGGTTTCAGCCCTGCCATCCCTTGGCACCAGCATTGGTGATCTGGGACAAAGATCTGGTACAAAGCCTGGACTGGATGATCTTGGAGGCCTTTTCCAGCCTTAATGATTCCACTCACAGGCTGTGATGTCACAAAGAGATTTGGGGGATTGGAGTGAAAGTCATGGACAAGGAAAAGAACAAAACCTGGTGGTACAGACACCCCTCCAGTCTTGTGTAGATCCAGTTCCTGAATTTGTGGCGGGTTCTTGTATGTCTGCTTCCTGTTCTTCCCATGGAAATCAGAGAATTATGGAATCCCAGAATGGTTTGGGTGGGAAGGGACCTTAGACCCCATCCAGTCCCACTCCCTGCCATGGCAGGGACACCTCCCACTGTCCCAGGTTGCTCCAAGCCCTGTCCAGCCTGGCCTTGGACACTGCCAGGGATCCAGGGGCAGCCACAGCTGCTCTGGGCACCCTGTGCCAGGGTCTCCCACCCCCTCAGGGAACAATTCCTTCCCAATATCCCAACCATCCCTGCCCTCTGGCAGTGGGACCCCATTCCCTGTGTCCTGTCTCTCCAGGCCTTTGGAAACAGTCTCTGTCCATCTTTCCTGTCGGCTCCTTCTGGCACTGGGTGGTTTCAAGTTGTGCCAGGGCAGGTTCAGATATTGGATATTAAGGATACATTTTTTCATGGTTTAAAGAATTGAAAAGGTTTCCCAGGGCAGTGGTGGAGTCACCTCCCTGGAAGAGCTCAAAAAACATGTGGATGTGGCACCTGGGGACGTGGTTTAGTGGTGGCCTTGGCAGTGCTGGGTTAATGGCTGGACTGATGATCTCAAGGTTCTTTTCCAGCCTTAATTCCGTGATTTTATGACCCTGTTCTATGTTTGTCTCTTAGCTCACGCTCAGGCTCTCCTTGGCCATGTGTTATCTCTACAGACTTGTTCCAACTGGGAATAAATAAATACAGAAAGCAAAGAATTCTCCAAATGCAAGAGTTCAAAGAGTATTAAAGAAAACTCACCAAGCCTTTCTTGAAGTTAATATATGGACTTACATTTCCTGCCTCCTGCAGTTCTTACAACAATAATCCAGCAATCACAGGCTTTAAATGTGTAAGAAGAACAATCAGTCCATATTCTGTTTGTCCTGTTTCACCTCTCATTTTATATTTTCAAACTGGAATGCTTTTTTTTGAGCCCCACTAAATGAAATATAAATTGAGTTCAAAGGAGCAGACTGTCCTTAATGTGGGAATGATCCAAGAAAGAAGCAGGAAATGTCTTAAAGGGCTCTCTGCAGTTTCTTAACATTATTTATTCAGGGGATAAAAGCACCATCAAAGGATGTTTGTTCCTTTCTGGTTGAACATCAATCTGCCTTATATCACATTACTCTGAGATTTTGCTCATACAAACAGAAATTAGTCCAAGCAAATCTCTGCCCCAAGAGTTGCCAACTGCATTTCTTCTGTTTCAGACAGCAAAGACTGAGGAAAAGTTGGAGATAAAACCTCTCAAATCTGTGTTACCCTTTAGCCTGGCTTCTTACATGCACTTAATTTGAAATTAGTCATGATGAGGCCAGATCACAATGCTGGGTGTTTGTCCCGCTAACTGAAGAAACAAAACCCAAAACCTGCAAGGAAGGCAATTTCCCTTCAGCTTAAATCCACTTTTAATATCAAGAAAGTTGTGGGTGTTTTTGTATCTGGAAGCAAAAGACAGGATTTACTGATTTTTTTTCTTAGTTTTAAGGAAATCTGTGAATTGCACAGCGCTCAATCTCACTGCCATCTGAAACAATTGGTCAGTTCTGCAAACAAAACTAAATATTTCTACAAGGAAAAGTTTGTGTTGGCCCCGTGTGGCCCTTCAGGGTTAGAAAGGACCCATCAGGAAATGGCAACGGTCTAAACTCAAATATTTGTCTTGCTTTAAGCCTCCAGTGAATCTTGTCATGACATCTTTGTTCTGGCTGAGATTTAGGGATGGGGACGCCCCAGGGAAGAAGCTGCTCCTGCAGATTTTGAAATAAATGAGAAGGAATCCATCTCCACGCTGCTGATAATGAATTATCTGAGGCTTTTCTTGCCTCAGCCAAGGGCCAGCTCAGCAGAGACCCCCCAGCTGTGCTGGGAAATGCAGGTGGACAGAACAAATCCACGGCCCTTTCCAACCAATTAAATCCTTGAGGTCAGCAGGGAAAGAATCCAAAATCACAACGAGTTGTGTTGATGTCACCAGCTCAGCAATGCAGATAAATGATGATATTTTACCCAAGCACATCTAGAGCCAGTAAGGACCAATTTAGCTGGAGGCAAAGACTGTTCCTGGAACTCCTGTGGGCCATGGCTGTGCACACATGGATGTGCTTCCCAGGGTCTGTGCCTCTGACTGTGCTCATTCCTTTCCTTTCCCAGTACATTCCGTGCTGGGATCAGCTCTGCAGTGAGGAGAAGTATTTAAAACCTCCCTGCAGTGTGAAATTCCTACACAAATATAGAATTATTGCACAGGGAGCGAACGTGAATAATCATGGCAGTGATGCAGATACAAGGAACGCACCTGCTGCCCTTCTCTCCTGGGAGAAGATCCAAGTTTTCCTGTGGAGTTTGGGATATTTTGGAGAGGAACAGAACAGCTTTGATTCTGTCCCTCTGCTCTCCTCTGCTCTGGTGAATCCCCACTTGGAGCACCAGGGCCAGCTCTGTGTACCCCAATAGAGGAGGGACAGGGACTTGCTGGAGAGAGTCCAGAGGAGACCATGGAGAGGATTGGAGTGATGGAGCCCCTGGCTACAGGGAAACGCTGAGGGAGTTGGGATTGTCCAGCCTGGAGAGGAGAAGGATCCAGGGAGAGCTCAGAGCCCCTTCCAGTGCCTAAAGGGGCTCCAGGAGAGCTGGAGAGGGACTGGGGATGGGGGCCTGGAGGGACAGGACACAGGGAATGGCTTCCCACTGCCACAGGGCAGGGAGAGATGGGATATTGGGAAGGAATTGTTGGCTGTGAGAGTGGGGAGGCCCTGGCACAGGGTGCCCAGAGCAGCTGTGGCTGCCCCTGGCTCCCTGGCAGTGTCCAAGGCCAGGTTGGATGGGGCTTGGAGCCCCCTGGGACAGTGGAAGGTGTCCCTGCCATGGCAGGGGGTGGCACTGGATGCTCTCTAAGCCCCTTTCAACCCAAACCATTCCGTGATCCTCCTCAAACTACTGGATGAGCCCACATCTCTCAGTGTTGGGGCAAATGAGCACCGGGCTGTCCGGGAAGGGAAGGGGAATAAATGCAGCAGAGCAGGGATTGTCCATGGAACGGGCTGGGATTGTCCATGGAACAGGCTGGGATTGTCCATGGAACCGGCCGGGATTGTCCATGGAACGGGGTGGGAATGTCCATGGAACGGGGCAGGGATTTTCCGTGGAACAGGCTGGGATTGTCCATGGAACCGGCCGGGATTGTCCATGGAACGGGGTGGGAATGTCCATGGAACGGGGCAGGGATTTTCCGTGGAACAGGCTGGGATTGTCCATGGAACCGGCCGGGATTGTCCATGGAACGGGGTGGGAATGTCCATGGAACGGGGCAGGGATTTTCCGTGGAACAGGCTGGGATTGTCCATGGAACCGGCCGGGATTGTCCATGGAACGGGGTGGGAATGTCCATGGAACGGGGCAGGGATTTTCCGTGGAACAGGCTGGGATTGTCCATGGAACCGGCCGGGATTGTCCATGGAACGGGGTGGGAATGTCCATGGAACGGGGCAGGGATTTTCCGTGGAACAGGCTGGGATTGTCCATGGAACCGGCCGGGATTGTCCATGGAACGGGGTGGGAATGTCCATGGAACGGGGCAGGGATTTTCCGTGGAACAGGCTGGGATTGTCCATGGAACCGGCCGGGATTGTCCATGGAACGGGGCAGGGATTTNCATGGAATGGGCTGGGATTGTCCATGGAACGGGGCAGGGATTTTCCGTGGAACAGGCTGGGATTGTCCATGGAATGGGCTGGGATTGTCCATGGAACGGGCTGGGATTGTCCATGGAACCAAATGGGATTGTCCATGGAACAGGCTGGGATTGTCCATGGAACGGGGCAGGATTCCAGTATCCGAATCCTGTGCAGATGCAGCTCCCAGGGCCTGTGCTGGGGCTGCAGCCCAGGAGAGGGACTGGCTTTGCCTCTCGCAGCAGTGGAGGATTTGGCACAGCCCCAAAACTGAGGAATTTTCTTCCTTAATGCTCCACTGACCATCCCGAGGCCAGGGGAGTTACGTGACCGATTCACATCCAATTATGAAGAGATTTAACAGCAAAGGAGCCTCCAGAAGGATTAGGAATCTTTTGTTACCTGGCTTCTTATTGAGCTCTGGTTCTGGGCTTAGGTGAACTCATTCCAGGTGGAACAGCTCTGGGAAAAGCAAGGCAGAGGCCAGCAGGCTGGGCTAGCTGGGAATTGTTCTTTCCCTTTGTCAGTGGATCCCTACTTTTGCTTGGAGCGATAAATTAGTTTTTAAAAAGAACTTGAGCGTCCCTTTGGTTTCCTTTCTCACCTAAAATCTCCAACTGGAACATCTCGGCTCCCCCAGCATCCCTGGGGAGAAAATACCCCAAATTCCCATTTACGATGCCCCTGTGCACCATGACTGTGGCAGCAAAACCGCACAAATCCATTGGGACTGACACCCGGGAAACATTCCTGGGGGAGGATGTGTCTGAGGGAACCTCTTGGAAATGGCAACGGACCTTCGAGGTTCCTCCACTTCTGCTCCAGGTCCCAGAAGTGCTGTCAAGGATTCCCAGCATGGATCCAGGGACCTCTCCGGATCCACATTTCCGTACCACTGGGAAATCGGGAAAAGCCCTTGCAGTGAAGTAGCTCAGACCTGTGGGCTGAGGGGCTCCGATTTCCGCATTGTTTGACCAGAAAATTATTATATTCAGAGTTGTTGCAGTCCCAGAGGGTCACTTGGACACAGAGAATCATGAAAGAAATTCCTTACTGAGATTCTCATCTCTCCTGAACATCCCTGAAAATTACCCTAAAGCTTCCCAAAAGCACATTTCCATTTCTTTAGAGGATGAACAGGAAGGACTGAGGTTTTAGGACTGAAGTGTGACGTTTTTAGGCAGAAAGTGAATTAATTTTCTCTTCGAGAAGCTTCTTTTTACAGATAAAAAGCAGCAGAACAGTGAGACAATGCTCTGCCAGAAGAAAGAGTGGTGATGTCAAGTGTTGATGCATTATGATGGTTCCTACACATAAATAGATTTTCTCTAAGAGTCTTTATAGCCTTTATTTCACACTAATTACAACAATAAGGATTTTAATAATCTGCTACTCTGATGGCAACCCTGACATTTCCATTTACAACACTGACTTCAAACAGTGATTGGAAAAAAGCTGCTCCTTGATATTTCCATGAAACATTTTAGCAAAAATATCTGACCAAAATATAAATATTTCTTTAACCTCCCCCCTCAGGATCTCTGCAAACGCGACAATTATCAACAAACATTCACAAGTTTACTACCAAATACTTAAAAGGAATTACAGGTGGGAATACTCCTCAAGGCTGAAAGGTTTTAGAGGTAAACTTTTCCTTGATTAAAACCTTGAAGTGCTCCTTTTTTTGGGAGCTTTTATTCACACGTGGATCAGCCCATCACAACACCCTGAAGCTTTTCTCACATCTTTATATGTAAATTGTTATTTTCTGGCCACTTACCGACAGTGGGATTTTGAGGATTAATTGTTCCTATGCTAATTTTAGAATTATGTCAAACTCCTCTATCAGAAAAGCAGCTACAGTGAAACTGTGCAGAGTTGCCTTTAATAGGGATTATTTGCAGGTAACAAATACCTAGAAAATAAATTCTTGATTTATTGGGTTTTTTTTTTTAAACACACGTGGACAAAAACCTGGAGAAATTATTACACAGGAAAGCTTTGGGAAAAGAAAAATCATTTGATTGCAGAATACAGAAAAATATTTGATTGCCAGTCTGATTAATTAATGGATTAAAAGAAATTATTGAGATAAATCAATTTTTTTACCTGCTGTGTTAACCTTGATTGGAAGTAGCAGCACCAGCAGCCAGAAATGGCTCCTGAGATCCTGTTTTCCCCGGGCCATTCCAAGGGCAGGAATGATGTTGTTGCAGGACGTGAGAGAATACAAAAGTCTCAAGTCTCTGCTTCAGCAGCACCTGCCCCAGGAACACAAAAGGAGCTCGGATTTGTATTCGTAAAGCAAAAATGATCCCAGGAGCTCCCAAACTGCAGATTGGAAGGGCGAGGCTGGGGCGGGATCAGCCTAGAACCAGAAAATAGGAGAGAATCACAGAATTCCAGAATCACTGAGATTGGAAAAGCCCTCCAAGGTCATCGAGTCCAAGCTGTGCCCGATCCCCACCTTGTCACCAGCCCAGAGCACTGAGTGCCACGTCCTGGTGTTCCTTGGGCACCTCCAGGGGTGGCAACTCCAAACCTCCCTGGGCAGCCCCTTTTGATTCCTGACCACCCCTTCCACGAAGGAATTCCTCCTGATGTCCACCCTGAGCCTCCCCTGGCCCAGCCTGAGGCCGTTCCCTCTCCTCCTGTCCCCGTTCCCTGGGAGCAGAGCCCGACCCCCCCGGCTGCCCCCTCCTGTCAGGGACTTGTGCAGAGCCACAAGGTCCCCCCTGAGCCTCCTTTTCTCCAGGCTGAGCCCCTTTCCCAGCTCCCTCCCATCCCACGGTTCCTCAAGACGTTCAGAGGACTGTGGCCCTGGATATTTAGGATGCAGAATTGATGTTTAATTCTCCACTGATCTCTGAAAAAAACCCAGCGCTGCACCGTGTCTCCATAGGCTCTTCACTGGGAAAAACACCTCCGTGGAAAACACTGGGGGGGAGTCACAGCACCCAGGTGAGGCTCCCAGACACAGCTCCAGCTCTTTCCACTGCAGTGATTTCTTGGAAAAGTCACTTGATTTGAAGGCAAGGAGCAAGGATGTGTTGCCATCCCCTGTGGGCACCTTCTCCTCACAAGAAATGAGATGTGAACTTTGCAGTAGCCCAAATAACCTTTTCCTGCTGGCTTTGAGCTGCTCTCAAAGTGCTGGCTCTCAAAGCCAGGAATTTTGGGTGGCAGAGCTGTGCCCCAGGAGGTTCCAGCAGAGCTGGGTCAGTGTGAGCAGCGGCTCTGTGCTGTCTAACCCAGGACCTGCTGGGTGGGGCCTTGCCCTCCACTCAGCCTGTAAATAATACAGCTAAATCCTAGACCCCATTACGAGTCCAAAGGGCTTTTCTGAAAGAAAACGGCACAAATGCCTGGAGTTCTGTGGGATCACAATCCCACAGAGGAGATTAAGTTTTTTCCAGGTGCACTTCCAACCCTCTTTGGAGAAAGGCCCAGCCTCGCCCCAGGCAATGGACTTGGATGTGGATGTGTGAGCACCGTGCTGTCCTGGAGGTCTTGAACTCAAACCCTGACCTAAAACCTGAGTTTCACTGAAATCTGTGACTCATAAGCCCGGCTCAGCCTCTTGGTTTTCCAAATGTCGCCTCTTTCCCTGCTGCATCGCACTGGAAAAGGCCTCAAGCTGTGCCAGGGGAGGTTCAGGTTGGATAGCGGGAAAAATTTCTTCACTGAAAGAGTGCTCAGGCATTGGAATGGGCCGTCCAGGGAAGTGGTGGAGTCCCCATCCCTGGAAGAGCTCAAAAAACAAGCAGATGTGGCACTTGGGGACATGGTTTAGAGGGAATGGGAAATTTGGTCAAAGGCTGGATTTGATGATCTTGGAGGTCTTTTCCAACCTCGGTGATTCTGTGAAACCCAGCCCAAGACCCCTCCGTATTTTACAAATACTGAAATTCAAGGTCTGCTCTGCCCGTGGTGATTTCCACTTGTCAGCAATCCAAGGGTTAAGAGGGGAATGACGAAGGGAAATTTGGGAAGACAAATGGCAGGAGAAGGAAAGGGCAGGCAGGGAGATGCTGGGCTCAGAGCGCAGAGGGAAGAAGAGCCCCTGAGGCATGAAGTTCTACTGGATGCTCCTGCCTTGGGGCGTGGTGAGAAGCCGAGTGAAGGTCAAGCGTTCAGGGACGTGTGGGATCCTGCACACCCGCATTTCTGGCATTGCATTCCTTACAAAGGCTTTTCCCTCGGGGTAATTAACGCCTCCTGATTGGGGCTTTGCTCTGGAAGGTTGAGGGGTGTTTTCTTCTGAGGGATTTCCTTGGTGGGATCTCCTGCAAGCAACTCCAGGGATCCATCAGCACGTAGTTATCTAAATCGTGAGTGTGGTATCAGGCCCCGGCAGAGGATTTGCAGGTGTTCTGTTCATAACACACTCAGGAAGGCTCTGCCTCAGCTCAAATTAAAGGTAAAGCAGATTCCCCTTCCTGCACCCAGCTCTCACCTGCTCCAGCAGGGGATATTCCCTGCAGGAAGAGGGAAATCTGTCTTCCCTTTTCCTCTCCATCGGCAGGAACAGCTCCAGATTTCGCGGAGGGGCTCTGAGCAGGGGAGGGAACAGAGCTGTGTCGGTGTCATTGCCCCATGGTTGAAGGTCTGGTTTTTAGGCTCCTGCATCTCCTTGCAGACATCCCCGAGCAGTCTGATCCCTGCAGCCCGTTTGCCTCTCTGCAGCCCACAAATTCTTGCTGAAATGATGCTGCAGGTGATGTAATGTTAATATAAATTATCTTCAACCCAAATTCCCTCCTTGGCTGAGCAGGAAAGAACACGAACTGCAGAATTTTGGCCTCTGTGTGACACAAGCCTATGCTGAGCTGTTTGAGGAAGGACAGATTCAGTGATCCCAGCACAGCACCGAGCCCCTGCCCATGCCAGATCATTCTCAGTGTGAGAGGAGTGAGAAGCCAACCCTGTAAGGAATGAGAGACGACAGCAAAAATCCTTGGAGAAGGAGCAACACCAGGATTCATGAGGCTGTGAGTCACGGGAGACTCTGTGTGTCTGCCAGAGGGCTGTGGGCAACCAGATCATTATTAATGACCCCAAGTTTCATAACATTCGTTCTTTCTAAAATCTCTCTTGCCACCTTCAAGGGATTAATCACCACAAAGGCCTGGGAAAGCTGAGTTCACGCTTTTCCAGATGTTGAGGAACAGAAAGGATGCCACATCCCTGGCAGTGCCCAAGGCCAGGTTGGACGGGGCTTGGAGCACCCTGCCCCAGTGGAAGGTGTTGCTGCCATGGCAGGGGGTGGAATGGGATGAGCTTTTAAGGTCCCTTCCAATCCAAACAGTTCCGTGACTTTATAAAGGGAAAAAGATCCTTTTTTCAGGTTAGGCCTGGCAGGAGGACACCGAGGGTAGGAATGTCCTGTGGAGCTTTGGCAGCCCCAGCCTCACGGAGCTGTGAACTCACACCTTCCCTGCTGAAGAGATCTCAGGTGAGCTGATGACCTTCCTCTTCCCCGTGTCACCTGGGCCATGCCTTTTTGAGCATCCCAAAATATCCTGAGTGGGAAGGGACCCACAGGGATCATTGATCCCAATCCCTGTCCCTGCACAGACACCCCAACAATCCCACCCTGTGCAGCCCTGGCAGCGCTGTCCAAACGCTCCTGGAGCTCTGGCAGCCTTGGGGCCGGGACCATTCCCTGGGGAGCCTGGGCAGTGCCCAGCACCCTCGGGGGGAAGAACCTTTCCCTGAGATCCATCCCAAGCCCTGACACAGCTCCAGCCGTTCCTGGGCTCCTGCCACTCTTTTCCAGAGAGTTCTTCCATGTGCAGGCCTTTTCCCTGCCAGGAGCTGCCCGTGGAAGAGCCGTGGTCCTGGTCCTGCTGATGGATCCCTCAGTGCTAGGAAACCTCACCTGGAGAGGATGGGAATCCTTCCCCTCTCCGTGATCCTGCTCCTTCAGCAGCAGCCAGGGCATCCTCTGGGGGTTCCTGCAGGCAGATATTTATGGGAATTAAGTTCTCCCAAGGATTTAACAAAGCCCTGCCAGTTTAGAGCCTGGACGCTCCAGCCACCTGGTTTAGATCAGAATGAGCTGAGTGATGTTTTGTCCCCGTGCTGCAAAACAGGTGAGTTCAACCAGCACAGAGCAGGGAGGCTGTAAAGCACCAAAAATGAGAGCATTTAATGAACTGAAGTGAGATGAAAATGTCACTGATACCAAGGATTTCCTGGTATGCACCTCTGCTTTCCACCTCTTTAATTAGGGCAGCACGGGCTGGTGCTCCTCAAAAGAGAGCTGTGACTACAAGAACCAGCTCTGTCACACCCAAGCTTCTCAATAACAGAGCAAGGGTTGGTAGTGGAAATATTTCATATTAAAGTGGCCTTTTTTAGCTTTTCTTCCAGAAGGGATCATCCAAGAGCAAGCCAGGCCTGATGTGAGCAGGTTGGAATCCCCCAGCCCCTCCCCAGGGCACCTTGGACTGGTCAAGGGGGAGAGATTTTCACTCCCAGCCATTCGCCAGCTTGGAGCTCCTCTGACGTGGTCAAACCTTCTTTGGGGATTACTGAGTTTATGGAATATTTGAGGTGAACCTCTCCCACCTGACCCCAAGGAGTGTTTGCACCTTCACTGAGAGCAAAGCCAAGGCAAAAGATTTGGGAATGGCCAAATGGGATCAGCCAGGAATGAGTCAATCCAAAGTCCTTGTGTAGCTGACCAGGATTTTCTACATTTTCCTCCTTAAAAAAAAAATGCTGCTTTACTGAAATCCAAGCTTTCAGCAGGATTGTGTTGGGTTCTGCCCTTTATATTCTGAACGCAAAGTCAAACATGCAAATAAGGCTGAAATGTTCCATTTTCACATGACAAGAACTTCGCATTTCCACTTTTCCTTTCAAAATAATTTTTGCTATGAAAATTATTGCCTGACGTAATAAAGTACAATAAGGACATCAAGGAGGGCTGTCAAAATGACAACACAGTAACTTTGAAAAACTTTTTAAACACCACATTCTGTGCTGAATTTTTAAATATGACATTTCACTCCACACTGGAATGAAAATTGAGTTTGAAATTAGAGGAAAAAAAAAAGAGACATTTCAGTTCCCACGTAGGTGTAGCCTTAATGCACCAAACATTTCAAACCCCAAACTTTGATGGGGTGGCACCAGGTATTCAAAAACAATTTCTGAAAGCTCTAAAATATCATGGAGAAAGTATCAGATAGAGATTTTTAAAACCTTTTAAAACCTTGGAAACTTTCTGCATTAAAAAACAGAGAATATTTGGCTTTTTAAGGACAATATCGGCTTTTTAAAGGACAAATGTCCTTACAGAAGTCCTCATCAGTGTCCTCATCTGAGATTACAGGGTCCCCTTCCCCTGCTGGCAGCTTGATTTCACTGAGAGGATTTTAAGCTTTAGAGGATTTTAAGCTCAGATAACATTTAAATTCATGACTTCATCTCTTAAAGGCGTCACTCCACAGCCTTGGGGAGCAACGGGAGTGGCTCCTGTGCAAGGCTGGTTTCCAGCAATAACCAGATGGAAACCTTTAATTTGCATTTTTCTGCTTCATGTTAATTCCTCTTTATATGAACAGCAGAAAATGGCTCCTTCCCTGAGTGTATAAATACATGGAAATTGGATCGACTTAAAATACTGTTGTGTAAAATGTCTGTAAATGTTTCTAAATATTGAAATAAAGTTTGTTTTACCAGAGACAGGAAGAGTTTCTTGGGGGCTCAGAGCTGGGAGAGCTGGGGGTGCTCACCTGGAGAAGGGAAGGATCCAGGGAGAGCTCAGAGCCCCTTGCAGGGCCTGAAGGGGCTCCAGGAGAGCTGGAGAGGGACTGGGGACAAGGGATGGAGGGACAGGACACAGGGAATGGCTTCCACTGCCAGAGGGCAGGGATGGATGGGATATTGGGAATTAGGAATTGTTCCCTGTGAGGGTGGGGAGGGACTGAGATGGAATTCCCAAAAAAGCTGTGGCTGCCCCTGGATCCCCGGAAATGTCCAAGGCCAGGTTGGACGGGGCTTGGAGCACCCTGGGACAGTGGAAGGTGTCCCTGCTCGTGGAACAAGGTGAGTTTTAAGGTCCCTTCCCACCCAAACCATTCCATGATTCTATAAAAGCTGGATGGGACTCGAGGTTTCTCCTCCACAGCCACACTGCAGATGTACGGTCAGGAGGAGCCCTCTGTGCCCTCAGGACATCCCCAGGTCAGCTCTTCCAAGGTGATCTTCCTTGGTTTAAACTGGAATACTGAATTTGCATTACTGAGGGAGCTTTTCAGTGGCTTGAAAACGAGTGGGATTCCTGCAAACCAAAAAAAAAAAAAAAAGTCCCGAACAAAATTAAAACAACAACAGCAAATTCAAAACAAGACAAAAAAATCCCTCAGCAGCAGGGCTTGGGAACACTCTCTGGGAAGGAGGGAGGCTTTTGGAGCCGGGAGATTGGCAGGGAGGAAAATTGAGTTTGAAATGTGTTGTCAGGGCAGCTCTGTGATCTTGGGGGTGTGGATTTCTCTGTGAGAAATAAAACCTCTCGTGGCAATTCCTGAGGATTGTGCAGGAGCAGGGGGAAATCTGCAATCCAGAGGATTCTCTGGAGAGCTGACTGGGACCAATGGTAACACTGAGACCTTCTTGTGTAATCCCCACTGTTCGCATCCTTTCAGAGCTCTGGAGCAAGCCCAGAACTTTTCCTTGCTCTTTCTGCTCCACCTGAGCTGCCTGGTTTTGGGAACACCCAAATTCCAGAGCTCTCCTGGGATTCAGCTCAGGTGGAAATCCTGAACATTTCCAGGTAGGATCTGAGGCCATCTGACCTCATTCACGTCCCTGTGGGTGCCGCAGCTTTATCATGGTCACCTTGGCTGAGCTGATTCCTTGTGCCACAGGTATTTGCTGAAGCATCCTTTAAATGCAGGGTAGATTCGGGGTAGATCTCACTGACTTGCCCTAAATCCGGCCTTAAACTCAATCCTAAAACTCAACATTTAGACTTGGGGGTGAATTTCACTTGTAATGCAGCAAAGGTGTCCCTAAAAAAACCTGCAGAACTCCTGGAATTCTCTCAAGGGGCTTTTAAAGGTTCCCATACACGCCTGGCTCTTCCCTCAGGCCCAGCAGTCTGTGCAGCTGGAATGTCATGGATTATTCTTCCAGGTTGTAAAAGGAGCAGCTGGAGGTTTGGGAATTACCTGGAACTGCTTGAAATAAGGCTGTGAATGTCAATTGAATTTTCCTCTCCTTAATTGTTCCATGTGGAGCTGAACTGGCAGGGGGATGGCAGCAGCCCTGATTTGTTTGTTTGTTTGTTTGTTTGGGGTTTTTGGGGGGGTTTTTTTGTGTTCCAGAGCTTTTCTGGATGTTTCCTGGAGGAAATGTTTTGGGGAGTGAATGCCAGTGTCAGCAGTGCATTGGGAGTGTGAGCTCTGGCTCAAGAAATAATCCAGGACTGCAAATTCCACAGGAACTTGTGAGAATTGGCATTATCAGCGTGCAAGGGTCTGTGGGAGGAGGAGGAAACTCTTCCTAGAATCCCACAAAGCTCCTGAGCATGAATTACTGAGCTGAACTAACGAGTTTGCTGATCAAAAGTGCCTCATCTGAGTTTTAATGGTGCTTGACATAAAAGGGTTATTTGAATTTATGGTGCTGTCTCCTCATTCTTGTGGCAGAGTAGTTTGGAAGATCATTTTTAAAACATCCCATCCCATTCACTAATGAAGGAAATTCAGTTTTTACCATGAGTAATGTCTTATCTGAAGTTGCAATAGCATAAGAAGGCTCTTTTCATATGGAAATCCCCCAAGTCTTTAGCATTTCTTCTTGCACTCTTTGAACTTGATTTACATTTTCCCAACAGAACTGACTGAAAACCCTGCTTCAGATGAGGAGGGCTCACCACTAATGGAATATATGGCTCTATAATATTTTCATCATTACATAAACCCCACATTTAAATATCCTGCTCTTCTGGCCAGAACGCTTTGCTGAGCAGATGCTTCTTAATGAGCTCTTTCCAGTGACACTGAGGCCTTGGAGTTGATTTACAATGCATGAAACCCAGGAATACTTCAAACTCTTCATTCCCACATGCATCACATTGCACTGACTTTCATCTGCCATCCTATTGCCCAGCTGAGCCTTTTTTCTGTCCTTTCAAAGTTCCTCCAAATCCTCTCATATCAGGGACTATTCAAAACTCTCTCACATCGAAATAATTTTCTCTAAGCCATAATTTGCTGCCATCCTCTATTCACTCCTCACTGAATCTGTGCAGGAATTCTGCCTCTTGCAAGAATTGCTGGGCTCTAGAGCTGCTCATCTCTTTCCATGCTGAAAGTCTGCCTCTAAATTCTACATTTTGGGGTTTTATCTCTTGAAACCTGGTTGGCAGAGCTGGGGGTGCTCACCTGGAGAGGAGAAGGATCCGTGGAGAGCTCAGAGCCCCTTGCAGGGCCTGAAGGGGCTCCAGGAGAGCTGGAGAGGGACTGGGGACAAGGGATGGAGGGACAGGACACAGGGAATGGCTTCCAGAAGGCAGGGTTAGGCGGGATATTGGGAAGGAATTGTTCCCTGTGAGGGTGGGGAGGTCCTGGCACAGGGTGCCCAGAGCAGCTGTGGCTGTCTCTGGATCCCTGGCAGTGGCCCAGGCCAGGTTGGGCAGGGTTTGGAGCACTCTGGAATAGTGGAAGATGTCCCTGGAATGAGGAGAATGTTGGAATGAGAGGATCCTTCAGCTCCCTCCCACCCCAAACCATTCCACGACGCTATGGTGATTCCATACTCGTTTCTAAGCAGTGAGAGAAGTTTTCCCTGTGGAGATCTTTAACCTCACAACCGGGACAGCACCACACCGCTCTCGTCTGAGCAGCCCTGAGCCTCCATCTCCTCACCAGTGGTCCCTGGGATAAAACAGGGATATAAAAATGCCCATGAGGAGCTGCGGATGGAGCGGATTCCCATCCTGTGTGGAGCACTTGGCTTGTGGTTGCCACAGCCTGTGTTCTTCAGGATTCCTTCAGCACTCGTAATTTATTTGCTTTGCCGGAGTGAGAGGCTTTGGGAAATCTCCGAGATGAAGAGAACAAAGAGGAGCACAAACAGTGGCTGCACCAGCTGGCTCTAGGATCCTCCTGGGATCCTCACTCCCAGGCCGTGCCCGAGAACAATGAGTGGTTCTCAGAGCTCTGTTTGGCCAGGGCTGAACTCTCTGTATCTTTGGGGTGGTTTCAGGTTGAAAGGCTGAAACCAGGGCCGTGCACCCTTCAGCCACTGGTTTCACTGGTTTGGTTCTCGGGAGGGTGCGTTGACTGCAGGGCAGCTTTGGAGGGACAAGCGGCGACACCTCGCTCGAGGGAAGAGGTTTGTGTGGAGATCAAGAACCTGGTGGGAGCCGGGTGTTAGAACAGCACCTTCACCTCAAAGTGCAGGATTGATGGAGACCAAGGCCAAGGCTGGAGTCAGGAATGACACACAGCAGGGCTGGGACAGAGGGATTGGCTCAAGGCCGGGTCTCAGGTCCTCTCCCAGAACAGGAGCGGTGAGAAGAGGATGTTCCATCCTGAGACCCCAGTGACTCCAGTGCCCCCACTGGCAATGACTCAGGGGAGGTTTAGGCTGGATCTCAGGGAAAGGTTCTTCCCCCCGAGGGTGCTGGGCACTGCCCAGGCTCCCCAGGGAATGGTCCCGGCCCCAAGGCTGCCAGAGCTCCAGGAGCGTTGGGACAGCGCTGCCAGGGCTGCACAGGGTGGGATTGTTGGGGTGGCTGGGCAGGGCCAGGGCTTGGATTCAATGATCCCTGAGGGTCCCTTCCAGCTCAGGAGATTCCACGATCCCACAATTGTCACATATAATTTCCATTACCCACATTCATCTGTTGCCTTTCCTTTTACAGGTTTCCTGGCCCAGAGGTAGTTGCCAATTGAAGCCCCTCAGAATACCTTATATTTCAATATCTTCCTATCCTTTTTTTTTTTTTTTCCCTCCCATCCCTTTTTCCCTTTTTTCTGCCCAAACCAATCATCCCAGGACAAGAACCACAGGAAAATTCTTCAAAACAAAAACAGTTTCAGCAGCTCCCTTTGGCCAGAAGATGAGATTGAACTGCTGCAGGTTTTTGTGTCCTCTTCCATAAATGATCAGAATCCCTTCATCCTGTGTCCAGTCATCACCAAGTGAGGGCCTTCCACCTGAGTTTTAACTTCCCAACTGGCTTTACATCCAATATCTCACGGAAAGTCCAGGATGAGTCACATTTACTGCTTCATTTATGGTGCAATCAAAGGCTGTAGGAGAGGGAGCAGTGGACTGCTTTGCCAGTGCATAAAATATCCCTCTTTCCTTTAGCCCTGAATTAGAAACATTGGGATTGCCAGACAAGCAAATGGTGGGAAACTCTGTCATCTTGCATTTGGGTTCGTGGAGATCATGGGAAAGGACAGCAGAACTGCCCTGAGGATGGAGAAGCTTGAAATGAGCAGGAACAGCAGGAAAAGAGAACACAGAGGCATCACCACCATGAAATGAAGTGGAGAAAGGGGATTTTGCCAAAAGGCAGCTCCATGGGAGGCAGGCAGAGCTTCCGTGCCCAGATCCATGTCAGGAGGATCCCGAGGTGCAGGAGCTCCAGCCCACACCACATCTGTTCCTACCTTGCGGTGTCCTGGATACCTTTGCTCCTTCTGATAAATACTCTTTAATATCCTAAAAATATCTTCACTGAAAGAGCGGCCAGGCAGCGGGAGAGGCTGCCCAGGGAAGTGGTGGAATCCCCGTTCCTGGGAACGAGTGGACGCGGCACTTGGCAGTAAGGCTTCGAGTTGGTTGAAGGTTGGACTTGATGATCTTGGAGGTCATTTCCATCCTTATCGATTCTGTGTCTCTCTGATATCAAACTTAGGGAATCTCCTTATCCAAAAAGGTCAATTGAAAAGCAGGAATAAGGTCTGGACACGTCTCCCAAGCTGAGCCGTTGGTACCGGAGGGCTGGCACTGCACAAAGCTCCCAGTTTAGGTGACATGAAAGATTTCAGCTTGCCCGAGTCTGAATAATTGAGCTGACATGATCAGATCATCTTCTGAGGGTCTAATTGAATTATGTGCATTTCTGAAAGCTTTTCTCAGTGGCGTTAATGAGTTTTGTGTCTGTACTGAGCCAGGCAGATCCAGCCAGGGTTCCAACCTTCCTGTAATGGATCTAAACAGGACAAGGGCTCAGCCAGGAATTTTTACACCAATTATTAAAGGTTCATTTCAATTCCTCCCTTCTGGTGACTGCTCAGAACCTTGTCCCAGTAGGATTCCCTACAACTTCGTTGGGATGTGGGATATTGTTTATCAGGGTGTCTCCTGGGCAGGCTGAGGAGATTAGGCTGAGGGAAGATGCCTCTGCTTGTATAGGATCCAAGCTGGTTTCTGTTATCCCAAGGGACGAGTTGCTAAGCTCATGTAACTAAAAGAAGGCAAATGAGATAAAAGGAAGATTTTTTATAAGGAGAGTGGTGAGGCCCTGGCACAGGGTGCCCAGAGCAGCTGTGGCTGCCCCTGGATCCCTGGCAGTGCCCAAGGCCAGGCTGGACAGGGCTTGGAGCAGCCTGGGACAGTGGAAGGTGTCCCTGGCCATGGCAGGGGGTGGATCTTTACAATTCTTTTAAAGATTCCCTCCCACCCAAACCATTCCATAACTCTGTGGATATTGTGAGCTCAACCTCAACCCTACAAGAACAGATTCCTTTCACTCATTTTCCTGATCTTGGAGTAGAGGCAAAAGACAGGCTGGATATAAAAAAATGAGTTTATTCCATCAGGGAAAGTGTCCACAGAGAGGGCGAGGTGCCAGTTCCAGCACCTCTGCTTGAACTTCAGCCCCAGGAGGAACTGGAAGTGTCGAAACCTTTGTGGTGGGGAGAAGTTTGCTCAGCCCGGAGTGTCAGCTTGGAAATCCACCCTGTGTTTGCCTTTGGATGAGCTTTGTGCCATCAATCGCTCTGAAAACAGGGATTTACAGCCTTGGGAACCTCGGGGGTGTGAGAGGAGGCTCAGAGGTTCCTCCTCCACCTCATTCACCTTCCATGCTGAGGGACACTGTCCCTTTGGCCACCCAGATCTCTGCTGGTGGAGGCTGGAAGTCGTGTGAAGCTTCAGCTGTGAGGGGAGAGCAGGTGCAGGTTCCTCCAGGGTTCCTCCAGAGCTCCTACTGCCACACACGGCCCTGCCTGTGTCTGCCTCGCTGTCACTGTCACTGCACCTTTGTCTGCTGCAAACAGAGCCCAGCCGCAGCCTGGCCAGGAGGGAACCACTGCTGGAATCAAAGCCAGCATTCAGGGAATTTCAGAGGATCATGGAATGCTTTGGGTGGGAAGGGACCTTAAGTCCCATCCCATTCCATCCCCTGCCACGGGCAGGGACACCTTCCACCGTCCCAGGGTGCTCCAAGCCCCGTCCAACCTGGCCTTGGGCACTGCCAGGGGTCCAGGGGCAGCCACAGCTGCTCTGGGCACCCTGTGCCAGGGCCTCACCACCCTCACAGGGAACAATTCCTTCCCAATATCCCATCTAGCCCTGCCCTCTGGCAGTGGAAGCCATTCCCTGTGTCCTGTCCCTCCATCCCTTGTCCTCAGTCCCTCTCCAGCTCTCCTGGAGCCCCTTTAGGCAGTGGAAGGGGCTGTAAGCTCTCCCTGGATCCTTCCCTTCGCCAGGTGAACACCCCCAGCTCTCCCAGCCGGGCTCCAGAGCAGAGGGGCTCCAGCCCTCGGAGCATCTCCGTGGCCGCCTCTGGACTGGCTCCAGCAGCTCCACATCCTTCTAATGCTGGGGGTTCCAGAGCTGGAGGCAGCACTGGGGCTCCCATGGCAGCAGAGCAGGGGGACAGAATTCCCTTCCTGGACACTTCAGCCCAGCACTTGGGGGGTTTCTGGGCTGCCAATACCCAGTCGAGGCTCGTGGAGCCTCTTATCCACCCCACCCCCAAGTCCTTCTCCCCAGGGCTGGGATTTCCCTGCTGCCAGACCTTTCCCCTCCTCGTTCCTGGTGCTGGAGCATCCCACAGTGATCTGGAACCAGCACAAGGATCAGGCCTGCAAAGTTCATGCAGGCCAAATTATCCAGGTTCATCCAGGTTCAAATCATCCCCTCCTGCCTCTCCAGAGAGCTCTGCTGCCTTGGTAGAGAGCGATCCAGCTGGAATTTTTAAAACCTCTTATTTACGGTATCAATGTAATCAAGACAGGATCCATTCCTTGACATGTTCCTTCATTGCAGAACCAAGAAGTTTTCCTTGGTTTTTTTCTTTCTAGGAACAAAGTCAGTCTTTGGAACACTCGATTTCAGCGTGAAGAGTCCAGAGGATTTTGACAAGAGCCTCGAAGGCTGATGCAGTTTGTCACGGTTGTGATCTCGAGACAAGAATTTGACAATGGATCAGTGTGGAATTTAACAAATGACAAAACCTATCCCCAGAAAATGACACCCTGAGGTAAATGGAGGCTTTTCTTTCAGGGGGAAAAGAAAATAAAAAAGCTTGGACAGGAAAGGTGAACCTTATCAGCTTGTGCAGAAGAAATCCCAACATTTGCATGAAATTCCTGTTGAAATTCTCCTGAGGTATCACACTCCTAAAAAGACCTGTCATTCCCAGGCACTCCATAGGGATTAGCAACTTCACAGTGAGGAGCCAGTGTGATTCTTGAGGTTTGAACATCAACAGCCTGAATGAATAAATAAAAGTAGACAAATTTATGTTCTTTGAACAGAGTGTGTTCCTGCATTTACAGACACTTGCTTCCGTGTGGGCAGAGGCCACTGGATCTTTACAAACCAAGCCAGGTTTTCTCAGACAAACTGGCCCAGGGGCTCAGGGGTTGAAAGGTCACCTGGATGTACCCAAAGGGGTGGTCCTGGTGTGGCCTTCCAGCACAGGGAACCCCCAAACCCCTCTGTTCCCACACCCTGCACGAGGGGCTGTACCTGCAACACAATTTATCTTCGGGTTTGGTCGGCTGGCAGTCCTTGGTCAGAGCTGGGGGGTCAGTGTGGCCACATGGGCCCAGGCCACTGATGGGCAGGAGCTCTTCTGACTCCTTTTACCTAAAAATCAATCACTGCCTGTGCTCCCATCCCTGCTGATCCTTCAGGATCCCTCCAGACTGGCTTTTACCCTTTGTTTCAGAGACCAAACCTTCCAAAGCCTTTCCCGTGTCAAGCCTGTTCTCCCGAACACCCCGACACCAAAGTTCCAGCTCTTTCTGTAACTCAGCCCTCCCTGCATGGCTCCCTCCTCTCTCATTCCTTCCTCCTCTCTCACTCCTCATTGCTTCCCCAGGGACACTGCAGCTCTTTCCTGCTCCTCAGCACTGCCTTTCATCTCCTCCTTTTCCCTCTGGACCCCCTCTCCTGCCCACGTCGGCAGGAACACTGCAGCAAACAGCCAGTGCCCTCCAGGCCACATCCACGAGCTGGAATCATCTCTCCAAAACTCGTGTCCTTGGAAAAAAACAGCTGAGTGGAGGTGTTGGCACGGAGGGGACAGAGCAGCCCCTTTCCATTTGCTGACTTGGCCCTTGCCTGGCCCTCCCCGGGGTGGGGACGCAGCGTGACAAAGGTGACAATGCAGACAGGTCCTGCCTCAGTCAGCACTTTCAGAGAGGAGGTCACCTCTGCTCCGGCTCTGGAAGTCAGATGGTGCTTGTTCCACGTCCTTGGAGAGACCTGCAAGAAGGCTCCAGGCCTTGGAGAGCTGCACTTTGGGAGCCAGGGGAAGAGGCTGCAAGACTTTGGGAGCCAGGAGAAGACGGGACTGCAGGACTTCGGGGACCAGGAGGAGAAGGGGCTGCAGGACATTGGGAGCCAGGAGAAGACGGGACTGCAGGACTTCGGGGACCAGGAGGAGAAGGGGCTGCAGGACATTGGGAGCCAGGAGAAGACGGGACTGCAGGACTTCGGGGACCAGGAGGAGAAGGGGCTGCAGGACATTGGGAGCCAGGAGAAGAAGGGGCTGCTGGATGTTGGGAACCGGGAGAAGAAGGGACTGCAGTACTTTGGGAACCAGGAGGAGAAGGGGCTGCAGGACTTTGGGAGCCAGGGGAAGAAGGGACTGCAGGACTTTGGGAGCCAGGAGAAGAAGAGGCTGCTGGAAGCTGTCCTGTGTGCCAGGCCAGGGGCACTGGACCTCTCCGTGCTGTCCTCCACAGCCCTGGCTGGCTTGGAGCAGTTGTTCCAGTCATTCCTATGCCAGGTCCCACAGTTTGGGTCATGTCTGCACATGGGACAACCTCGTCCAGGGCTGCAGAGCTGTCCTGACACGCACAGGGGATTCCTGCATCTCCTCACCTTCTGGTGATCACTTGACTGTCCAGCTGGTGTGGGGCTGCCTGTCCAGCTGAGACACCCCAGGGGACACGGCCCTGTCCTTAGGAGGGCAGGGTTAGATGGGATATTGGGAAAAAATTCTTCCCAGCTCCTCGTACTGGATCCAGATCACTGTGGGATGCTCCAGCATCAAGAACAAAGAGGGAAAGGTCTGGGAGCAGGGAAATCACAGCCCTGGGGAGAAGGACTTGGGGTGGGGGTGGACAAGAAGCTTGAGGTGTCTTGGCTGGGTGTTGGCAGCCCAGAAACCTCCCAGGTGCTGAGTCCAAAGAAGTGTCCAGGGAGGGGATTCTGTCCCCCTGCTCTGCTGCCATGGGAGCCCCAGTGCTGCCTCCAGCTCTGGAACCCCCAGCTTAACAAGGACGTGGAGCTGCTGGAGCCAGTCCAGAGGAGGCCACGGAGATGCTCCGAGGGCTGGAGCCCCTCTGCTCTGGAGCCAGGCTGGGAGAGCTGGGGGTGTTCACCTGGAGAAGAGAAGGATCCAGGGAGAGCTCAGAGCCCCTTGCAGGGCCTGAAGGGGCTCCAGGAGAGCTGGAGAGGGGCTGGGGACAAGGGATGGAGGGACAGGACACAGGGAATGGCTTCCACTGCCAGAGGGCAGGGCTAGATGGGATATTGGGAAGGAATTGTTCCCTGTGAGGGTGGGGAGGCCCTGGCACAGGGTGCCCAGAGCAGCTGTGGCGGCCCCTGGATCCCTGGCAGTGCCCAAGGCCAGGCTGGACAGGGCTTGGAGCACCCTGGGACAGTGGGAGGTGTCCCTGCCATGGCAGGGGTGGAGTGAGGGGAGTTTTAAGGTCCATTCCCACCCAGAGCACCCCAGGATTCTCACACTCCCCTGGTGCAGGAGCCAGCCCCTGCTCCGTGTCCTGAGGAAGCCTCGCTGTGCCCTTTAATATTAATGATGATGTTCAGTGGAGCTGCCTCACTCTGAGCTCACATCCAGGGCAACAGTCAGGCTTTTTTTATCTTCATGTGCCATCTGCTCTTTCATCAAATCATTTGTAAAGGAGAGGCCCTCACATTCAGGAAAATCATCTGATAAATAAACACCCTGTTACACGGTGATACCTTTTATTGGGCTGTTAACTGCTCGAGCTGTGCAAGATAAATAGGTTTAATTAGTGGTAAGACATTCCTTTTTTAACATTTACAAGAGTCTAATCATTATTCCCCTTGCATAGGCAGGCTCGGAATTTTAAGCAGGGCACAGACTTCTTTCCTGTGTGGCGTGTGCTGCCAGGAGGGTCCCATGAATAATTTAAGACCACGTTGTCTTCTGGCCCTCAAAGAAAATACCAATATCTTGCTGCCACTTCCTGAACTCCTGCCCACGAAGGATCGATTGTATTCCCGTGGGAGCTGACTCTGCTGGGAGATGCATGGCCAGCAGTGGAATCTGTCCTTTTTCCATAGCTCTGGGAAGTTTTTACAAGCCTCAGGAGGAGCAGGGTCAGCCAAAGCAGGGCAGAGCAGGCGTTGCTGCCACAGAGACATCGAGAAGGGTCTGAACCTCCAACACTCCCAAAGCAGCTCCTGCTCTGTTCTCTTGAGGCAGCACCTGGACAATTATTTACAAAGTACTGGGGACCAGCGAGGTCCCTCAGGTCATTCAGCTGCCACAGGGCTTCATTGTGGCCTCAGGGGCAGCTCCAATCTCTGCTCTGGGACAGGGACAGGAGCCCAGGAATGGCTGGAGCTGTGTCAGGGCTTGGGATGGATCTCAGGGAAAGGTTCTTCCCCCCGAGGGTGCTGGGCACTGCCCAGGCTCCCCAGGGAATGGTCCCGGCCCCAAGGCTGCCAGAGCTCCAGGAGCGTTTGGACAGCGCTGCCAGGGCTGCACAGGGTGGGATTGTTGGGGTGTGTGTGCAGGGACAGGGGCTGGACTGATGATCCCTTCCCACTCAGGATATTCCAGGATTCTATGACTTGGCAGCTGCCTGTTCTGGCTCTCTGCATTCCCACAAGAACCAACCAAAAGGTGTTGAAAACTACAAACAAATTTAGGGGCACTTCAGTTAAAAAAAGACCTTGGGAACTGCCAATGTCCCACCCAAACCCGTGTCCTGCTTCTTGTGCTGGGCAGCAGCAAGGGGCTGATGCCTTAGGATTTTAGCTTTTATATTTTCATATGTTTGTAATCCTGCAGTTCTTTAGTGTGTAACTCTGAGCTCCATACAAAGTGTCAGCAACTGCTTTTCCCATTTTGGTCAGACACAACAATTCCTCTCCAGGCCTGAGAATCAAGGACACCTCACTGTGTCAGGCCCCGAGAAATGGAAACAAAAGTGAGTTGGGGGGGTGCAAACTGGGAGAATGGGACTGCACTGCCTGAAGCTGGAATTGCACAATTAACCTCTGATGTGCAAATGGACAGAACTTCTATCTGTCCCAAAAACGTGTGGCTGTGTCCATCCTGGGTGCAGTCTCTGTGAGACTCCTGCACTGCCCAAGGTGTGCCCTGCGAAGGCCTTTCCATAAATCCCTGCCCTTTATCCTTTCACTCTGCCCAGCCTCTGCTCCAGCTCAGCCTCTACGAGGCACCAGGGCTACTGGAGGTGGAGCAGAGCTCACCCCTCATGAGAAAGCTGAGCAGCAGCAGGAAATCCTGCTCCTCGGGAAGCTTTTCCTAACAAAATCAATGTTGTTCAGAAGATGGAACATCCCGCCCCCAAAGAAGGTTTCTCCTGATTGTTTGCCTGGCACAGCAATGCTCATGGAGCTGAATGCAAACTCCTTCTGGAGCCAGAGATGGATCTGAGAGCAGCTGCGGGGCCGGGGCTGGGGCTGAGCCCTGGGCAGGATGGATCCCCTCCCTCGGGAACGGCTCAGGATCCTCCCTGCTTCTCTGCCAAGGTGATGATGCCTGGGAGGGAGTAGCTGTCAGGGAGATTGGAGCCTCACTGCGCCAGGCAGCACCTGGAGGAGAGGTGTGAGGAAGGCTTTTCCTTAAAAAAACCCTGATCTTTGCCTTAGCTGAAGGAGGGTGGAGTTAAACTAACACAGAGGGGAAAGGAGAAGGAGAAAGAGAAGGCAACGATGAAAGAAGAAATCAAAAAGTTGGAGGAGAGAAATACAACCAGAAAAGGGGCTCTCAGCTGGTCACAAAGATGCAAAACCAGTAGATATTTAAATTGTAGGGCAAGGAGCAACTTCTCTCCGTTGACTCTGCAGTGGTGGCCGGAGAAGGACACTGGGCAGGACACTGGGACACAGAGCTGGGGAGGGCACTAAGGGCAAGGGGGGATTCCGCCCCTCTGCCCCCCTCAGGTGAGACCCCACCTGCAGAGCTGCCCCCGGCCCTGGGAACAACATCAGGAGGACGTGGAGCTGCTGGAGCCAGTCCAGAGGAGGCCACGGAGATGCTCCGAGGGCTGGAGCCCCTCTGCTCTGGAGCCAGGCTGGGAGAGCTGGGGGTGTTCATCTGGAGAAGAGAAGGATCCAGGGAGAGCTAAGAGCCCCTGGCAGGGCCTGAAGGGGCTCCAGGAGAGCTGGAGAGGGACTGGGGACAAGGGATGGAGGGACAGGACACAGGGAATGGCTTCCACTGCCAGAGGGCAGGGACAGATGGGATATTGGGAAGGAATTGTTGGCTGTGAGGGTGGCGAGGCCCTGGCACAGGGTGCCCAGAGCAGCTGTGGCTGCCCCTGGATCCCTGGCAGTGCCCAAGGCCAGGCTGGACGGGGCTTGGAGCAGCCTGGGACAGTAGAAGGTGTCCCTGCCATGGCAGAGGTGGAGCAAGCTGAGTTTTAAGGTCCCTTCCCACCCAAACCATTCCATGATTCCCTGGGCTCACACCTGCACACCCTGGGAAGGCAGGACCCCAGGGGCCTATAAAAACAGGATTAATGGTCCCTCCCAGCAGAGTGAGGAGCTCTGTGTGTAAACAATTTTTATTCCCAGCCCCACTGCTCCATCCCTGGGTGTTCCTGGCAGCGTATCCAAAGTGCAGCTCAGGAATCAGCAGTTCCACCTGGCTACCCAGGGATCCGAGCTGTCAGCTCCCCTGGGCCGGGCTCCTGGGGACCATTACCCCTGGATTTGTTCCCTGGATATCAATCACACTGTTCCCTCTTGGGCACTCTGCCTGAAATAACAGCAGTAAAACCCCCACCATAAACTCCAGACTCACAGTCCTAAAGGGACAGGATTCCTGCACTGACTGTAGCAGGTTGTGAAATTTAAGGGCCAGATCCTTGAGCTGCTGCATTGTCTGGCCATGCTCCAGCAGATAAATAAGCCGCTGTTTCATCTCCAGCCAGTGAATCGCCCCAATTAAAATCAATAAGATTAATCTCATTAATTGGGTAGATATAGGACCTACCTCTGCATGCTCAGCACAGCCCTTCTGAGATAAAAACCTCGACTGAACCATAATCTACACCAAAAGTAGAAGCAAACTTGGCTAAAGTCATCTTCTTTCCACAAATCCCAGTTACTGGCAGGAGCCCCGGAGGCAGCTGCAAATTCCTGCAGAGGAGGAGATGGAGAGGAGCTCAGTGCCTCAAAGGAGGGTAATCCTCAAAGGAGCCTGGGGCTCCAGCTGCCTCCAGCGGTTCCTCTCCGCGCTGTCCGCCTCAGAGATTCCTCTGGGATTACAGGGAAGTGCTGCTCTCAAAGGTCACCTGCAGTGCCACTGAGCCCTGAGGGGAAGAGCAAAGGGAGGGAGGGAGGAAGGGAGAGAGGAAGAGTGGGAAGAGAAAGAATTCCCTGACAGCTCCATCCTTGAAAGCATTCTCGGCTACTGAAGGAGACATACAGCATCCCCTGGCTTCTCCTTCCCCTCTCCTCCTCCCACCTGCAGAGCTGGGGAACATCAGGAGGACGTGGAGCTGCTGGAGCCAGTCCAGAGGAGGCCACGGAGCTGCTCCAGGGCTGGAGCCCCTCTGCTCTGGAGCCAGGCTGGGAGGGCTGGGGGTGCTCACCTGGAGAAGGGAAGGATCCAGGGAGAGCGCAGAGCCCCTTGCAGGGCCTGGAGGGGCTCCAGGAGAGCTGGAGAGGGACTGGGGCCAAGGGATCGAGGGACAGGACACAGGGAACGGCTTCCAGAAGGCAGGGTGAGGTGGGATATTCGTGGTGATGCAGAACCCTCTTCCCGCTAGGCAGCTCTGGGTGAGTTAAACCTTGTGTGCCTCAGTTTCCCTGGAATTCTGGCTGTCTCTGCAGAGCCCAGGTCAGTCCAGGCAGAGCCCTCCCTGCCCAGCCCAGGAGCTGTGTGGGTGAAGCCTTTTTGGGGCACAAAGATTTGATGTTCCCGTGTAAAGCCTGTTTGAGGGCAGGAGGTGTCTGCACAGAGCCCCTCAGCTCCCTCCCTGCTCCATCCCCTCCTGTTCTCTGATATCCCAAGGATTCCAAGCCCCGGAGCAACCAGGTCTCTGCAGTGGGATACAGAGGGGCACAGCAAAGTGCAGGGGGTGTCACCAAAGAGTGTTTTGGGTTATTTCATCCCCCAGCAGCCCCAGGCTCTCCAGAGCTTCCACAAAACGGTTTTTTGTTCAGGGACAGAAGAGCCCACACCACCTTTCCTCTCGCCTCCTTTACCCCTTAATGAAAACCATCTCCGAGCTAAATTAACTTCTCCCTCACAGCACACCCAGCCCTGAGGGCAATTAAGGAAACATCATGAATCTGCTCTTTTTCTTTTCTTTTTTTTTTTTTTTTAGGCAATTAATTTGAAGCAGCTACAAAGGTGAACCTTGTAGCTTTTAAAAATGACTCGTGACTCCAAAAATGACTCCAAAATGGCTTTGAGAGGGGAGGGCACTGCCGGGTTAGAAGTTCTTGTAGCACTTCCATGTGCAGCTGCCCATGGGAAGATGGGGAGGAAGCAGCAGGTGAGGATGCGGTCTCTGGGGGACCAGAATTGAGCCTTGCTGATGGAGATGTGCAGGTGTCACCTCTGCTGAGCTTCTCTGTTCCTCCCTGGCTGCCCTCACACGGATCTTGCCAAGGGATGCGGAGAGAAGGCTGGAGGGCAGAGGTTTGGCACAGACAGGGAGGGGACAACAGCTTTGGAGAGAGTCAGCCCAGGGCCCGGGATCCAGGAGTGTTCAGAGGCTGGAGATAACTCTGAGAAAGGCCAGTAAGATTTAAGGATGGGCTGGTAAAATAAATTGAAATTATATTTTTCATTTAGATCTATTCGTATTTGTTTCTCCTTGGTGGTGGAAAGGAATTCTAAAGGAAGGGAAGCTGTTTTAGACTGTCCAGCTCTTAAAATTGTCCTAGACGGAGGCAGTTGTTCACACCCAGCAAAACCACCTTGAAGGGGACCATTGATCTCATTTCTGTAGGAGCAGAGCTGTCCCTGGCTCCGGGCCTCCGAGGGAGCGAGCTCATGGAATCACGGAATGCTGAGGGAGAGAGCTCATGGAATCACGGAATGCTGAGAGATCGAGCTCATGGAATCACGGAATGCTGAGGGATCGAGGTCATGGAATCACGGAATGCTGAGAGATCGAGCTCATGGAATCACGGAATGCTGAGGGAGAGAGCTCATGGAATCATGGAATGCCGTGGGCTGGGTCGGGAGGGACCTCAAAGCCCATCCCACTGCACCCCCTGCCCTGGGCAGAGACACCTCCCAGTGCCCCAGGGTGCTCCGAGCCCCAGCCTGGCCCTGGGCACTGCCAGGATGGGACACTGGGCAGGAGGCTCCGGCACAGCGAGGCTCTGCAGGACGAGGGCTTGGCTGGGACACACGGAGCAGGATTTGTCCCAGACTCTGCTTTTGGGACAAAAAGTCTTTGGCAGGGGACTCGTCCACCTCCTCTGAGCTGCTCCAAAGCTGCTCCCAGTGCTGGGGGCTGGGATCAGCCCAGGGGAGGCTCCAGCTCAGCCGGAGGAAGCACAGGGAAGCATCTGCAGGATGTTTTCAGCACAGGGCAGAGCCAGGGAGCTGGATTCTCCTTTGGTTTTGTTCATTATCCATGTAGATGCAACAAGCTGGAAATCAAAATAATTTTGTTCCACACTCTGCCTTGGCACCTCCCAGGATCTGACCCTCAGAGGAGTAGGGAGCTGCTTTGTTCATTTGGAGCTGTTTTCCTTCCTCCTGATGCCTCTTCCATGAGCTTGTCCGGACACGGGGCAGTCACAGGCCACAGCTGTGCCCACCCTCGGGAAAAACAGCGTTTGCAAGAAATCATTTTCCCAGCCTCGGGGTTGTTTTCTGCACAGCCTCAACACCTTTCCAGGCTCGGGCCATGCTGGAAAAGCCTCTCCTGGTGTTAGAGCAGGAGCTCTTCCAGGAGCACAGAGCCCTGGGAAGCTCTGTGGTGCTGCTGGTGCCAGTTCAGCATCTCAGGGTGGGAGATCGGCCCAGGAGCAGCTTCACAACACCACAGGTGGCTGCCCAAGGACACCGGGAAGGAGGAGGATGTGCATTAATCCGTGTCAACTCCTCTTTTTCCTGTGTCCAACAAACCAATAAATTGTGGCTGGAAATAAAATCCTTACTTGCCTCCTCTCGTGTTCCTGCTCAGCACAGAGCTGGAGAAGCCAAAGGAAAGGGAAGTGGGTTGTTCCAGCTGGATTTATGGAACGGCTGGAGCTGTGTCAGGGCTTGGGATGGATCTCAGGGAAAGGTTCTTCCCCCCGAGGGTGCTGGGCACTGCCCAGGCTCCCCAGGGAATGGTCCCGGCCCCAAGGCTGCCAGAGCTCCAGGAGCGTTTGGACAGCGCTGCCAGGGCTGCACAGGGTGGGATTGTTGGGGTGTCTGTGCAGGGCCAGGGGCTGGGCTGGATGGTGATGGTGAGACCCCACCTGTGGAGCTGCCCCAGCCCTGGGGCCCTGGAGCTGCTGGAGCCAGGCCAGAGGAGGCACCAGGATGGGCAGAGGGATGGAGCAGCTCTGCTGGGAGGAAAGGCTGGGAGAGCTGGGATTGTTCAGCCTGGAGAAGAGAAACTCTGGGGTGACTGTGGCCTTCNGGAGCCAGCAAGAAAGATGGAGAGAGACTATTTCCAAGGGCCTTGAGGGACAGGAAAAGGGGGAATGGCTTCCCACTGACAGAGAGTAGGGACAGATTGGATATTAGGAAAAATTTCTTCCTTGTGAGGGTGGGGAGGCCCTGGCACAGGGTGCCCAGAGCAGCTGTGGCTGCCCCTGGATCCCTGGCAGTGCCCAAGGCCAGGTTGGACAGGGCTTGGAGCACCCTGGGACAGCGGAAGGTGCCATGGCAGGGGGTGGAAGGAGATGATATTAAAGTCCTTTCCAGCCCAAACCAGTCTGGGATTCTGTGGAGAGCAACAGATGCTCACACTGAGGTTTGAAGTAACCTTGAGACGGGAGCACAGTCAGGATTTTTCCTGCTCAGAAGAGCCACAGTTGGATCTCTTGGAGCATCTGAAGGGAAAAGCACGGACCTGGCTGCACTCCCAGCTGGGGACAGAGGTCCTGCTGCTGAGCCAGGCGGGCTGGAAAAGTGCTTTGTGCCTGTGAGCACGGCTGAGCAGAGAGCAGCTGCTGCCCGAGTCTGGCACAGGCTCCCAGGGCTCTGCCCAGCAGGAATGCTGAGCTTTTCCCGGTGCCACGCGCAGGGAGCGAGCACAGCCCGGCTGTCAGGTGTTTGCAGTAATGGAAAGAAGCAAACAAAGCCATTCGGGGAACAAATGAGGATGAATCCAGGCACTTCTACCTGCTCACAAACAGCCTGCCAGCTGAGGAGCTGAAATCCAACCCCCTGGAGAAGCTGTTGGCCTTGGAGCATCCAGGCACCGCTGAAGCTGCTGCCCAGGAGTGGTGCTGGAGGTGCTGGAGGGCAGAGAAGGGGGGCCAGGGAGGTGCACATTGGGAAACCGGCTGGGAAACTGCATCCCCAGGCCCACGGGAATGAGGAACATCCCAGTCTCCATCCCTGCGTGCTCCCCAGGCTGGGACTCCAGGCTGCAGCAGACTGGGTCATAGCCAGAGCCTGACCTCTGCAGCCCCAATTAGCTGGGAGAGGAGCCGTGCAGCTAATGAGCGCATCGAGGGATTTATCTCAGCCCCAGGCACCAACACTGACTGTAAAATACCTGGCACAGGCAGCAGCTCCATATCGATCCCGGCAAGGCCAAGTGCTCCCCAGCATAAAAATCACAGGGAAATGGGATTTCTCCATGAGATTTCTTTGCTGCTGCTTCACACCCTGGTGCCTGTGAGAGTGAGACCTCCCCCTGCCCAGTGTGGCCAAGAGCCACCTGCAGCAGGCGACACTGGTGGCACTGGAGGTTGTTGACAGCGAGAAATTGTCACCCCTTTGAGGGGGGTGTGACCAGCGATGGCAGCAAACTGGCCAGGGGAACGCTGGGCTGGTTTGAAAAGAAAAGGGATAGAGCCTGATTTCCATAGGTTTCAGTGGGAATTCTGGAGAACAGGGAGGAGAGAACCTGAGGGATACACAGGAGCCCCTGAGAGCTGTCGATTTTTCCTGATACAGTTTGCAGGAATGAGGCACTGGGAAACATTCTGCGTGTCTGCCCAGTTTAACTGGTTTTCTTGAAATAAACTGGTGCCAGAACATTCCAGAAGGGTCACGGGGAGGGAAGAGGGGTCTCAGTCTCACAGCTGGGGACAGGGCTGGGGACAGGGCTGGGGACAGGGCTGGGGAAGCCTCAGCACGGTCCTGCCAGAGGGGCTGGGGAGCTGCAGAGGATTTGGAGCCCTGTCCCCACTCCAGCCCCCCAAACTCAGGAGCCTGGAATTGGTTCCTCCTCTGATTCCCCCTCCTTGCAGCCAGGCGTGGTTGGTGCTGCTCAGAGCGTGGGATGAAGAGGGGATAATTAGCCGTGAGCTTTCCTCTACCTGCAGGAGGCTGGAAGGAAATTCTGAGTCAGACCAAAACAACATTTAGAAAATGTAGCAGGCCCGGGCAGGATGATCAGAGGCTGGTAATGACAATTTATCTTGTCGCATCTTGATGCCGCCTGTTGTAACGTCCTCCCTGCCTGGTTTGCAGGGAAAGGGCATTGTGTGGATCTCAGAGGCGCTGGGAGATACTGTCCTTGTCACTTCGCAGGCTGGAGAGGTGCCTGGAGCTGGAACCTGGCAGGCAGAGGCACAATTCCACCACAGAGCACAGGGATTTGTTTCCCTCCTCGTTCAGCCCCAGCTCCACTCCTGCCACAGAACAACTCCCACCACCAGCAATTCCCACTGCAACCATTTTAAAGAATCCTATAAGCTGTGATTCTCTCCAGGCTGATAATCCCCACGCTGGCACACCCAGAGGAAGAGAGCCTTGCACCACGGAGGCTGTAGGAACACACAGTATTTCTGCCCTTGGGAAATCCTGCAGGGACACCAGAGATGTCCTGGGAACGAGCATGAACGAAGCCCTGCAACCCACCTGGGAAGTAGAGTGGATTTCTTTCCATTTTTAGACAAGGTAAAGGACATTAGAAAAAGTTCCTGGGAGCTCAGGAAGGTCCCCAAGAAAGGAGTAAACCCCAGGAGCCGCAGCTCCCAGTGTCCAGGTTTAACTGGTAAATGCAGCAGGTTCAGTCAGCTCCGGGGGGTGTTTCCGTGTTTTCCCTGGGAGATGCTGAGCCAGTCGGACAGAGCCGCTGCTCTGCAGCAGCTTGAGCATCAAAGGAGAGAGGAGAGGTTTACAGGAGCGTGGCTTAATTCCCCGTTGCCTGTCAGCTCGCAGCACGCACATGTTCAGCTCTCACAGCCCAAGTAACTGATAAGAGCTCGTTTATTAATCCCTGGTAACTCAATCTGCCCTCCCAGCCCTGAGTGCTGAGCAGAGACGATGCCCTCAGGAGCTGGAGATCAATTTAAATTTCCAGAGCGTCAGTCCCTGACTCACTCCATAGTGCCAGTGCTCCTCAGAATAACCAGGGAGTGGATTTTCTGTCACGTCCCTGATCCCAGCGCCCCTTCCAGCAGTGCTGGCTGCCACATCCAGCTGTGCTGGAGCCACGGACAGGAGCCGTGCAGGGGGACACGCCTGACCAGCTCCCACCCCTCCACCAGCACCGGGATGGATCCTCTGCTGCTTCCATGCAGCACAGCAGGGACTCCTGGGCCCTTCAGTGCTCGTCCCTGCTGCTCAGACACTGCAGGAAAACCTCTCCTGGAAGTGGCAGTTCCAACAGAGAGCTGAGAGTCCAACCAGACTGGAGGGATAGGGAAAACAAAGCCACTGAGGGGAGCAGGACGTGGCCCGGGTGACGCCAGCGCGGCAGGGGTGGGAGGCAAACCGGGTTAATGAGCGGCCGGGTTAATGAGCTGCCTCGTTAATGGCCCACAGCAAATCCTGATTGCTGCTCGTGCAGGGGCCTCAGCGACTCCCAGCGCTCCTGGATGGGTCCAGCCCTCCCAGTCCCACCTCTCGCGATCCTCCTGGAGAATCAGACCCCTGGAAGGGAAGCTGGCAGCAGCCCCGCACTGCTGACCCAGGACACTCTGCTTCAGCAGCCCCAAAACGCTGCTGACCATGAACTCTTTAATTCTGGCACTGCAGGTTCTTCTGCTCAATAAAAGAGAAAAAAAAAAAGCCATTTATGAGGGAACAGTCAATAAAGTGAGACTTGCTTATCACAGCTGGGTAGGAGTGGTTGGAAACTGCACCCTCTGGAATGGTGGGGGGTCACTATTTCGGGACAGGTGCTGTGTCCTGGAGCTGGGGTCTCTCCTGCAAGGCTGGGAGAGGGACCCTGACACATTCAAACACCCCAAATTATGGCCACAAAGCTGGAAAGTGAATGTGGTCACTCTTCCCTCCTGGCCTGCTGCAGCTCCCGGGGCTCAGCATCCCCTGCTCTGCATTCCAGCAGTGTCAGCCCATCAAGAAGCTGCTCTCAGCTCAGGAGCTTCTGAACCCGGGGGTACAGCAGGAGAGGGTGCTGGGGTCACCAAAACACGCTGGTGACACCTGAGTACTGGCACAAGAAAGAGAAAGGAGAGGCCGACAGCTCAGATGAAATGTTTTCACTTTTACTCAGGCTCTGAACACTCACAAACCCACAGCCCCTCTGCTCCCCAGCCCTGCTGGGTCCCTCCCCAGCGTGCGCTGCTGGAGGCCCAGCCACAGGCAATGTCACCTCAAGGCTGTCCCCCCAGGGAAGGTGACACCCTGAGGCTCTCGGCTGAGCCTGGCTGCTCAGCGTTCTGCGGCACTGACACAAGTCTCTCTTCCCCGGGTCTTTAGGGAACCTCAGTTCCTCGGAGCTGCTTCGCAGGGTCAGTGGAGAGTGAAATGCTCGGGCTTGAGCTGCCGCGGGTGGACGAGGTACCTCCTGAGGATCCTCTGGAACAAGTTCTTCCTGGCTGTCGTCGCAGGCAGCTCCAGGCCGGAGCTGCTCCTCCGACAGCCCGTGCCCAGGAGCCTCCTGTCCCTGTTCTCTGCCTCTTGGCTTTCCAGAGCCTCTGTTGTTTGGATGTCTCTGGCACATCTGGGCAGGGGAAGCCCTGCTGGGGCCGGGCTGCTTCCACCGTCCTTGTGACCGCTGGCACGGGGACTCGGCTGCTTGTGGTCCCTCCGGCTTGCTCCCATCCCGGAGTCCCCCTCAGCAGCACGAATCCCGGGATGTCTGCAGCATCCCGGCTGCCCCGGCCAGCTGGGACGTGTCCCGGCAGCGGGACCGCGAGGGCGGCCTGAGCCCGAGTGGAAAAACGCCTCCTCCCTGGTGACCTGCGGGCTCCGCCCCAGGGTGACAAAGCCGTACGGGGTGGTGACCTTGGGGAGGTGGGGCAGGGACAGAGCTGCCCAAGCGGTGGGGTCTGGGTTGGAGCAGGGTAAGCTAAAAGAGGATGAGTTAGAGCCGTGCTCATCCTGCGCCGCTGGCTCCCAGCTGCTCCTCCAAGCCGTCCCCTCCAGCCGCCCCGTCCCCTCCAGCTGTCCCGCCCCCTTGCCTGAGCATCTCTGCTTCTTGTGCATGTCCAGGGACGGGATAATAAACTGCGGGATGCGGTCGGGGGTCACCACGTGGAAGAAGATGTCGCTGGAGCCGCCGCCCTGGAGCGCGGGGGGACAGAGCGTGCCCCGCCAGAGGGACATGGTGGCCCCGAGGGCTCGCTGGCCAGCGCCGGCTATTTATGCTCCGCGGCCACCCCCGGCTGCTGACGCGAGGTGACGACACCGCCAGGTCCCTGCCAGGGTGCGGCGCCCGCCGGGGCACGGGCAGGCGGATGGAGGGGACAGGTGAGGGGACACGGCGCCGCTGCTGTCGCGCGGGGCCGGCGGCTCTGTCACCCACGAGGCAGCGGAGAGGGGAAGAGCCGGAGGAGCGGCTGAGGCCCGGGATGAGTCACCGGCCGTGGGCACCAGGTGGAAGGGGCAGCCGAGAGCGGCAGACGAACGCTTCAGCTCTGTCTAGCAAAGCTCCCGTCGGGAAACGCTGCGGCCCACGCGATTCCCCAGGGGAAGCGGCAGCTTCAACCGCTGCACCCCCGAGTCCCTCCTCCCACCCCTGCCGGGGCCGGGGCTCCGCGCTGGCTCCTTTCCCGCAGCATCCCCGTGCTCCCATCCCGCTGGGCTGGGAATGAGGGGGAACAGCCCCAGGCAGTCCCCAGGCCAGGGGGAAGAGGCTTTGTGCCTCCTGCAGGTGGGGGATGAGGAGGATGAAGCCGCTCTCCCAGCCTTGCCTTCTCCCCCGTGCAGGGGGGCAGAGCTGGCAGTGGTTTCCCGTCACTCTCCCCCCAGCTCCGGAAGCTTCTCCACTTTCGGGGGATAACGGGGCCGTTAGGGTGGATGCTGCTCGGAAAACGGCGCAGAAAGGAAAAGCAGCTCCATCTCTGTGCGGGCACGGAGCAGGGGGGATGCAGAGGGGCCCGCCCTCACCTGGGGTCCGGTTTCTCCCATCCCCGGGGGACTCAGCAGGGCAGGTTCTGGCATCTCATCACCTCCAGCTCTTTGCTTCACACAGAGCGAGGGGAGAGATCCAAAACCAGAGCCTTGGCAAGCTCCAGGAGAAGACCTCAAACTGAGACAAAATGACCCCTAATTAAGAGCCCTTAATTGAGGCCCCAGCGCTGATAGCAGGAGAGCCCCCACCTGAGGGCCCTGGGCTGCCCCACCAATTAGCGGAGCCAGCAGCTTGTCAGGGTAATGAGGAGCAGATGGGCCAGGACCCATAAATATCCTGGGTCCCCAGAGGGGCCTAAGCCAGGTTTGTGTCCAGTCTGGGCTCTATGGAACAGCCCCCAAAGCCCAGAGCAGGTCAGGGCACTGCAGCTGCCCAAGGGGTGGCTTCTGCTGGGGGCACTCAGAGCTGGGCTGGGGGCTCTGACCTTTCTCTCTCTCCAGATGAGGCCACCCACCAGCAGTGATTCCTTCTCCAGCAGGCTCCTGGGCCAGATCCTTCAGCTCAGCTTGGTCAAGTACCCAGTGAGTGCTGCTGAGGCTGGGGAGGTGGGGGTTAAAACCTCAACACTGGCAGTTTCTGGGGTTTTTCTCCCAGACGGTCTCTTTTCTTTCAGTCTTTTCCCATTATTAAATATTAGAAAGGAATTCCTCCCTGTGAGGGTGGTGAGGCCCTGGCACAGGGTGCCCAGAGCAGCTGTGGCTGCCCGTGGATCCCTGGAAGTGCCCAAGGCCAGGCTGGATGGGACTTGGAGCAACCTGGGATAGTGGAAGGTGTCCCATGCTAGGGGGTGGAATAGGTGGTCCTGAAGGTCCCTTCCCACTCAAACAATTCCATTTTTTTTTCTCTGTGTGTGCTTGTCCTCTGCTTTCCTCCCTGCCCCAACTCTTTCTCCTCAGCCTGGCCTTGCCTTGCTCCCCTTCAGCTGTTGGTGGCTGCAGCGTTCCCATTTCTCTCTCTGGGCCAGAAGAAATGGGAGGGTTTTGGGAATGAAGTACAACCCAACAGGGTCTGGCTGAAGTTGGTCCCAACCTCAGCTCTGCACTGGGACAGAGCAGAGTTTAAGGCTTTCCCTGAGAACTCTGAACACCTGCAAGTTCTCCCATGTGCTGATGGACCTCTCTTTGCAGCTGAAGCTCCTTCAGAAAGCATCCATGTGGATTGGATTGGTTTTCCCTGTTGGGACCATCAGGAGCAAACTCTGCCCCCCATCCCAGTCCCCCACCAGGCCTGGGCTCCTCGCCAGGAAGCGCCGGGGGAAACTTGTGCGCCTCCTGCTCTCCGTGACTCCCACCAGGATCCAGAACTTCCTGGGCTACCTCCCAACAGGCTGGGGCCAGAGCAACATGTCCAAGGGTAAGAGCTGGGGCCACCTGGAGGCTTTGCAGCTGGGCAGAACACAGCACGGAATTCCTGCAGGGAGCTGGGAAAACCGATGTGCTTGTTCTGGGTGTGGTAATTGTGCCTCCTGTGAATCCCTGCAGAGATCCGGGAGGCTCTGATCAACCCATCCAGCAAAGCCAGCAAGAGGAAGCGGGATGATGTGGCTCTGGAGGAGCAGGAGTCCTGGTTTGTGGTGCTGGAGAGGGATTTGCCAGAGGATGACTCTGAAGACTTCACGTATGAGGTGAGATGTTGTGGCTGCTGAGCAATTCCGAGGTGGTTTGGCCTCTCCGTGGGCCCGGGATGCTCTGGGAGTGTCTCTGTGGAGGAACCTGCAGAGGTTTCCTTCCCTATCCCCCCTTTGAGGGCCCAGGGTGTCCAGGGAGCACTCGACCCTCACCCCAGCACGGTCTGAGAGCTGGGGGAGCCCCACTCACCCCGAGGCTTCCCTTTGCTTGATGTCCCTGCAAAGCAGCGTCTCTGTCACCCTTGGCTGTGGCTCCCGGCGCTGTTGGGAACGGGACTGGTGTGTCCTTCCTCCCACTGTCCCTTCCTCTGAGCCTCCCTTTGCCTCTTTCCTCCCCAGCCCTCGGAGGTGGAGTCGGACAGTGACGAGTACCAGTCCCAAAATGACACCGACCTGGAGCTGGAGGAGCAGGGTGGGATCACCGTGCTGGAGCCCTCAGCCGTGCAGGTGAGGGTTCCTGCTCCCTTCCTGGGGACAGCCTCAGTCCTGGGCTGGAAGGATGCACCCCAGCCCTTGGCCGCAGGAGGAGGGAGGTCTGGGGTCGCTCTGATGCGAATTCCATGAATCCCTTACAGATTTTGCGCTGCCTTTCCCCGGAGCTGAGCCCTGACCGTGTCCCTCTGGCACACAACCCCCAGGGCTCTGTGCTGCCCCCGGAGCCGGGAGCAGAGGATCCAGCTGTGGCCAGCAGCGGGGAAGATGCTCCAGATGTGGCCCAGGGTGATAGGAGCAGCGGGGATGGCAGCGAGCAGGAGGCTGACACAGCCTGTGACACCAGTTTGTCCCAGGACGGGGTAAGGACCCTTGGGACAATCCCACCCCAAGTGTGGAGCAGGGGAGCTGTCACACATCTGCTGCGTGTCCCCAGGCTCTGAGCCTTTGTCACAGAGCTCTGCTGCTGAGGGGAAGGGTTGGAGGGGCCCCAGTCCCTGTGCAGGGACACGGCCTCAGTCCCCAGGTGTTGGTGGGTGATGCTGGGTGTGCCCAGTGCCTGGGCATTGTCACCAGAGTGTGTCAGAGGTGCCAGCTTGTGGCCCTTCTGACCCAGGGCCACTGCCAGCAGGTTGCCACAAGCCTCTCATGGCTCCCTGGCCCGGATATTTTGCAGCTGAAAATAGGGAGGATTTGTGGGAAATCCTTCACCACAAGCAACTTCCATGGGGTTCCTCACTCTTCTGGTCCCAAAGCACTGCTGGGTACCTGCCTAATTCTCAGAAAGCTGTTGCCCTGCCTGGCTTGCAGGGAAGTGAGGGATGAGGAGAGGGGCTTGGTTTGTCCCCAGTGTCAGTGAGGGCAGGCAGTGCTATGGGGAAAATCTCCTGTTTTCCAGGAAAACCAGGAAGCCTGACTTGTGCACCTGGACCTTGTGGGGCTGCAGAGTGCCTGACTGCCTGGGACAGCCGTGTCCCTGAGGAAGGTGTCCAGTTAGATGCTGTGTTCGTGTTGTTTCCTTTTTCTGAAGTTTATAATAAAATCACCCTATTTTTTCACGTGAACTGGGCTCTCTTGGCTGTCAGTACCTGGAGCTGGCATGGACAGGGTGGGGGCTGCCAGGGGCACCTTTCCCTCTGGTCCCTCCTGGGGAGAGGTTCCTCAGCGTGCCTGGGGGGGATGGCTCTGGGGATGCTGGAGTGTGATGGGAAGGGGAGAAGTGAAGGTGCAGAGTGAGGCTGGGCAGCGCTGGGGCTTTCCATGGAGCAGTCCCTGAGCCTGGACACCCAGGCTGCTCCCTGGATAGCCCTGGGCTGGCTGGTGCCTCCAGGGAATGTCCCTCCCTTCTGGCATCCCTGAAAACACTGGAATAACCCCTTGGAATAAACCAAAGAATTTAACACAGAGGCCGTGTTTTTCAGTGAGCACTTCGAGGTTTTCAGTTTGTATTTTGTCTGCTTTACCTGGGAGTTGTGCACAGAACCTTCTCCCTCTACATGGATCCTAGAAAGGATCCTCTGAGGAAATGGGTTTTGGGGTCTGGAAAAGCAGGTTGGGATCAGGAAGTGCCTGAATGTGACCCAGAGCTCTGGAGAGACCTGAGCTTGCCCAGTGCTGGATCTGCTGCCTGGATCAAGTCCCAAAATCTGAGGCTGCAAAGAGCAGCAACTCCTCCAAATGTGGGTGAGGGAATGGGAACAGCTTGGGGGGGTTGGATCCCTTGCTCAGGGCGTGCCTGGAGGCTTGTCTGGCACCGCTGCCTGGAGCCGGCTTTGTGTGGGAATCCACAGGGACTGACGATGTTCCAAGTGCTAAAATGAACCGTGGCACCCTCCAGCAGGGCTGTGGGGCTGAAGGAGCTGAGCGCTCCGTTTGGGTGGGCCAGGCTGGCTCAGAAAGGCCTGTGGTGGTGTCTGAGCTCACCCCGTGCCACAGCCAAAGCCTCTGGAGGAGCACAAACCCTCCAAGGGGACAAAGGAGCTGAGTTGCCCCCAGGTTTTGTCTGAGTCCCAGTTCCTGTGGGCTGCAGGAAGGAGTGGGAGCTCGGAGTCCCAGCGAGTTTGATGGCAGGTAAGGGGGAGGGAGGGGGCCTGGCTCCCTGACCCTGCTGGGATCAGGGATCTTAATGTCTGCTCAGTTAAAGGTTCTGCTGCCTGTCTAAAGCAGCCCTGGTGTGGCTTTTCCTGCTGGATTAAACTGATGTTTCCAAGGCCCTCTCTGACCAGTCAGCCACTCAAAGGTGGAAATTCTGGGGCTTTAAACCTGTGGCTGGCTCAGGGCACCTCTCCTGGAGGTGCAGCCCCTGGACTCCTCCCTGGCCTAAAATTGGCTTTACAGCTCTGGCCGAAGATCCAGCACTGGCTCCTGGTGCCTCTGCTCCAGCAGGGCATGGCTTGGACCAGGCAGGGGTATTTTTCTCTCAGGTTGGTTATTTGTGCACCATTAACAGTCCTGAGTCATGAAACTCAAGCGCTGATAAAGCTGCAGTGCCTCAAACCTGGTGTTATCTGCAGCCACAATAGCTCTGCTTTCATTACTGCTGAATAACAGCGAGATTTTTTTTTTGTTAAAGGTTGATAAAGGAGCTGATCCTGCAGCTCCTGGGTATTATACTGGGCTCAGCATTAATTCAGGTGCTCTTTGTTTGTGTTCGAGAGCTCTCCCCTTCTCTGCAGCAGAAATTAATAAAACATCCCTCAGTGGCACAAAGCCGGGCAAGGACTCCCTGGAGTCTGGGCTGGCTTTTCCTCTTGCTCCTGAGCTCTGGAGCCCTGGATGTGGGGCTGAAGGGCAGGCAGGGCTCCTTGCCTGGGGGTCAGGCTGCGGAGTGATGACGTTAAATGTGGCGAGGAGGGAAACAGCCCTAAATCTGCCTCTGAGCTCACCTGCAAATCAGGTCTGGGCACACCCAAAGCTTCCCAGGCCTTAAGCCCTGATGTAGGAAGAAGAGACCTCCTCGGCTGATCATGGAGGGAGTGAATGGCTCGGAGAAGCAGCTGCAGAGCTGTTTGATCTCAAGGTGATTCCCGAGTCCAGCCCCAGCAGGTTGGTAGCGCCTGTTTGTGAGTAGGAGGGGGATGACGGCCTTTCCGTGAGTGAAGGCTCAGCCTGGAGAGGTGCCCCATCACCTGGGGGGTTGCCTGAATGTGGCACTGGCTGTTGGTGGCCTCAGGAGTGTCACCACTGAGCTGCCCAAAATGCTGTGTGCACATGGGCCATGTCCCCTTGCAGAAGGATGAGGCTGGTGCACCCCAGAAATGCAGGATCAGGGCTAAAAGGCTGTTTGGGGCCATTTAGTGGGGCTGCAGGCATGGGATGGGATCTGTGTGATGCTTTTGGGGACTTTTGGCCCCTCTCCAGGTCTGGGTGAAGCAGGGCAGGGATGGAGAGTCCGTCCTGCCCAATCCATGAAGCGCCTCTGAGCATCCCTTCCCTCCCTCTCCACATCCCTGTTCTTCCTTCCCAGCCTGTGGGGGTTTTTTTGCCTGGTTTTCCCTGCAGTGTGAGGAGATGGAGCACAGGGACACAGGGTGGCTGCAGCCCCCTTGGTTTGGGGTCGGAGGGTGCCAGGAGCAGTCTGATGGAGCAGGTTATTGAATTCCGCTCGGATGGAGATGCACTGAGCTCTCCTTGGCATCTTCTTTTCTAGGGAAAGGCTGTGGGATGTGCCCAGCTGAGCCTCTGCTGCTCCTGGGCACAGCCCTGGGTCTCATCCAAGCCCAGATTCTGTGTGATCCCCCTCACCCTTCCCCTCAGTCCCTGGATGAGGAGCAGATTCCCTCCCTCCACCTCTGCACCCCTGGAAATCTGCAGCCGCTGCCTTTCCAACCCCTGCTTTTCCAGGCCACATTTCCCTGGCCACTCCTGCAGACCAGAGGGGTTGGGATGGGGGGAACCACGCAGGATGTGGGTCCTAGAGCTGAGCTCTGCACCTCCCTGACCTCCAGGGCCTCCTTGGTCTCGGTGGCTTTGAGGGTGACACCAGGGCCAGCCCCACGTCCTCGGCAAGGGCCACCAAAGAGCGAGGCAGGTGCTGTGGGAGGATGGGAAGGAGGGGGAATGGGGAGAGGGAGAGAAATGGAGGGGTCAGTGCCGTGTTTGGGGGATGAGGAGATGAGTGTGGACCTTGAGGGAGCCTGAGGGATGAGCGAAGGTGACCCTGACAGTCGGGAGAACGGAGGACGCGCGGCCCGAGCAGCCTGCAAGGGGCTCAGACCTGTGCCGAGGGAGCTGTGTGGGAAACAAATGGCTTAATTGAGGCGAAAACGATGGTAATTAGCATGAACAAATCCAATTAGGAGCCGGGGGCGGGTTACCTTGGGCCTGGCATGGGCAGCTGGGAGGGCTGGGGGGTCCCTGGGCGGGGACAGGCAGGGACAGGGGGTGGCAGGGGGGTCCCCCGGGGCTGGGGCTCGTTAGCATCGTCTCCTCCTCGGGTGCTGGCTCTGTGCCCTGGCCAGAGCCTAATTAGGCTGGAGCGATGGATTAGCCAGGCTGCGCTCAGCCGGGGGGAGCGGCAATCGCTGCGGGCTGCGCAAGGCCGGTAATTGAGAGGGGCAGAGCCCCACCGCAGCCCTGCCCCAGGGCTGGAAGGAGCATTTCGCTCCTTGCTGTGAGGAGCACGGGCCAAACCGCTCCAGTTTGTCCTTTAAGGTGACCGCGGGGGCGGGGGGACGTGCGCTGGAAAGAGTGAAGTTAAAAATTAACTGTGAGATTTAATGCGAGAGCAGGAATTTCTTTCCTAGCAAGAAGAGGTTCAAAGCATTCATTTCCGGCAGAATCATCTTTATGGGTCATGATTTTGGTTACAACATTTTCCTCTGTTTCGGGAAAATGTTAAACCACAACACTTCTTGCTGCTGGGCTTCTCTTTCCCGTTCAGCCTCCTGCCCTTCCAGGAGTTATTCCTGGAGGAATTCATCCTCCAGTCCGCCATTCCAGCAGTGAGGGGCAGGCGCTGAGCATCCCCTGAACCCAGCCCCACCGACTGCTCCCACAGTGTGGAAAGCGAAGCAGGAGAGTGGGAACCCCTGTGCCTGGCGTGCTCCCAGTAAAACCAGTAGAGCCACCAGCAGGAGGAGCAGGCAGGTGCTCCTGCCATTTCTCGGAAGCTTTGGGAGCCCTCGGGGCCGGGCAACTCCGTCCTCACGGGACTGGGGTGATTTGGGGTCTCTCTGTGTGTCCTGCTCAGCCTCCACTGGCGATCCAGCCCCTCCCGGTGCTGTCACCTGTGTGAGGTTCGTGCCTGCAGCTGGGGACAGCTCTCGCTGATAATCTCGGCTTTATCTTCTCCTCTGACAGCGGCAGGGATGAGGGAGGCTGTGATGCTCCCCGGGGAGCCCAGTGCCAGCCCCAGCCCGTGCCCAGGGCTCTCCTGGGGTGCCGGGCAGCGTTGGGGAGCTCCAGCTGCCCCAAACCCAGCAGGTTTTACACCTGCAAGGGCGGGGGACAAACATCTGTCCCCACATCTGCTCATCTCCCAAAATAACAGGGATTCAGGCTGAGGTGCCCAGCCCTGGGTGCCCGGGGAATGGCTTTGTGCCTCTCTGGGGACACAGCACGGGGTGGGCAGGGACGGGGCAGGCTGGCTCTGCCTCACTCGGGGGTGTGCAGGGAGGGACCAGCCCCGTGGCTCGAGTGGCCCTTTGGGGTTCTGCAGATGCCAGGGAGGGATTTTCATCAGCGCTGAGCCTGCTCCCTGTGGATTACCTGGATCTGGGAGCCCAGAGATGCCCTGGGCCAGCTGAGCAGCATTTTACCCCTGAGGAGGGCTCCAGCCAGGTGTGTAACTGGGAGCAGAGGTGACAGCAGTGACAGAGCACTCTGGCCATCACCAGCATCTCTGGACATGGAACCATCCCCTCAGAGGTGCACAATTCCCAGCCCAGATATTTTTGGCCGGTGAGCGCTGTGAATGTTGACGTTTTCCAAAGGCTTTGAGCCCATATTTGTGCCGCTGCCCTTCTTGGTGTCTCCAAGCTGTTGGTCACAGTTGGGTGGCGGGGAGGAACTGGTGCTACAGCAGATGCCACGGCTGGGCTGGTGTCCAGCTGAGGCCTGGAGATTCACTGTGGGAAAAGTGAGGGAAAAGGGATGGAAAAATGAGAGGAAAGGTATCCAGCAGGCCAGATCCCCCTGCAAATAGTCCTGTTGAGCTGAGCTGGGAGCTGAGCTGTGCCTCTCTCCCATTGTCTTTCCAGCTCAAGCCCAGTGAAAGCTCTTGGAAGCACAGCTGGGAAGAGCAGCATTAATATGCACATACATTAGGTGTGACTCACCCCACAAAGCAGAGTCATTTTCAGGTCTGATTATCCTCAGCCGTGCGCTCCCCAAAACTCGCTGGTTTTGTTCATATTTCATTTAAAGATGCTGCAAGGTATTAGCTTAGAAAAATGGGAGGCGACAGGGGAGCCTGGGAGCTATGGATGGTTCCCATCCCCACCCCACAGAGGGAAGAAGGGATGAGGTCAGTGCCAGTGAGCCGAGCTGCTGGTGCCAATCTGCGACCTCCTGGTGCTTCAGGTGAGGGGTGCAGAGGAGCCCCCAGGGGTGAAGGATGGGCTGGTCTGGAGAAGGGTTATTTATAAGAGTATGTAGTGACACGGGAATGGTTTTAAAGTGAAAAAAAGGAAGTTTAGATGGGATCTTGGGAAGGAATTCTTCCCTGGGAGGGTGGGGAGGCCCTGGCACAGAGTGCCCAGAGCAACTGTGGCTGCCCCTGGATCCCTGGCAGTGTCCAAGGCCAGGTTGGACAGGACTTGGAGCACCCTGGGATGGTGGAAGGTGTCCCTGCCCATGGCAGGGGTGGAACAAGACGGTCTTAAAAGTCCCATCCCACCCAAACCATTCCATGATTGCCCTGAGTTTCTTGGCCCTGGATCTTCCTGCAGGGGAGGAGGCACCTGTGGCTGGTTCAAGGCACCAGAAAGGGTGGGAGTGTAGATTGTCACCTGTCCTCTCCTTGCTGTGCCACCCCCTTCTCCCCAGGGACCTCCCTGAAAGCTGGGGATGCTCCTCTGCCCACAGCAGGTGACTCACGCTGCTGCCGTGTCCCAAAACCCAGCCCCGGGAAGGGGGGCCCAGGCAGTGCGGAGGGGCAGAGAGGCTGCAGGTCACTGCTGTGTCCCCAGGGCACCCCGGCGGGCTCAGCATCACCCCCTCGATGCCATTGCTGCTTCCAGGAGCTCCCAGCACCTGCCCCGTCCCTGCCGAGCTCAGCGGGCACTGCTGGGACCTCAGTGACTGCTGACAAGTGACCAGAGGTGTGGCACTTGGTGACACAGGTGGGCCTGGCAGTGGTTGGACTCGATGACCTCAGAGGGGTTTCCCAGCCTTTCAGATTCTGTGACTTCCAGCTCCCAGCTTTATCACCAAAAATGCCTTATCAGGAGCAGCCTCCAGCTAGGGAGGCTTCATGCCCACACCAGCCATGGAACTGTCCTGGTCTGAATCTTCTGCTGCGCTTCCCAGCCAGGCCCCCACGGGCTCCAGGGTCTCCAAGAGAGGGAAGGAATCCAAGGACCACCTCGTTCATCACCTGCAAAGAGCAGCTCCTCCCACCTCGTGTTGGGTTTTTAACGCAGTTCCCAGCAGAGGCAGAGCGTGATCTGCCGGCACCAACCCCAGCCCTCCCACGCTCCCAGGGAAGGAGGGGGCTCCTCTTCTGCCGCTTTCACTCAGGAGTGAGTTCTGTCCTTGGCTGTAGCTCCCTTGGGGATCAAAGGCCAGGAGCTTTGCACAAAGGATTGAAACAATCCCATTTCTGGTGTTGATCAGTCATGGAAGCTCCTGAGTGTGACAGGACCCACAGGGACCATCAGTCCAGCCCTGGCCCTGCACAGACACCCCAACAATCCCACCCTGTGCAGCCCTGGCAGCGCTGTCCAAACGCTCCTGGAGCTCTGGCAGCCTTGGGGCCGGGACCATTCCCTGTTCAGTGCCCGACATCCTCTGGGAGAACCTTTCCCTGGTATCCAGGAAGCCAAGGGGTGTGTCAAGGATGGGGATTTCATCCCAGGCTTGAAGAGGCTGAGGTGCACACGAGGGATGGGGAAGGGAGCAGCTCCCATGCATTTCCCCTCCGTGCAGGCAGCCCAGAGCAGATGTCCTCCCACCAGCCGTGCATCATTCATGCAAGAGTGCTCCCTATCTGATAAATCATGCTGGAGAGACAAGACACAATGGGGCTTTTAATTATAGAAACAATTAGCAAGGATTAATGACAGCAGTGGTGTGACGGTGGTGTTACTCCCGAAGTTTAACAGAGCTTTAGCAGATTTTGTCAGACGTGGGGAGCACTGAGACGCTGCCTCGGGTGTTGGATGCACCTCAGCATCCACCTCTCTTCCTCTCAGTGAGAGGCATTTGGGGGCTTCCAGGAGGTCCAGGGGCTTCAGTGGATGAGGCCTTGGGGAGGTTTATGGGAAGGGACAGAGCTGAGCGAGGGGATGTTGTTCCTGAGGGGGCACCGAGGTGGAGCAGAGCCTGGGGGAGGCCCAGGCCCCGTGACGGGGAGCAGGGACAGCTCAGCTCAATGCCACCAGCCCGTGGCCAAAGCAGATGTGTCCTCCAGGCTCCTGTGATCCAAGCAGAGCTGCTGCTCCCCACAAACACCTTCAACACCCGGGGTGGCCCTGATACAGCTCCAGCACCAGCATCTCTGCACCTGCACCTTTCAGAGCCAAGATCAGATCCCCACCAGTCATGGAATGGTTTGGGCTGGAAAGGACGTTAGAGATTATCCCATTCCACCCCTGCCATGGCAGGGACACCTTCCACTGTCCCAGGGTGCTCCAAGCCCCGTCCAGCCTGGCCTTGGGCACTGCCAGGGATCCAGGGGCAGCCGCAGCTGCTCTGGGCACCCTGTGCCAGGGCCTCCCCACCCTCAGCATACAAAATCCCCACCTGCTTCCCAGACTTGGAAAAACCCCCAAAACCCCTTTTCTCCCTCCCAGCAGCTCCATGAGCTGATCTCGGGGCTGGGATCCAAGTTTAACGTGTTTAGAAGACACCAACAGAGCCGATGGCTTGGGAAAACACAAAAGTCAGCAGCAGCTTCCCTTTTTCTGCAGCCCTGGCTGTTCCCCACAGAGGAGGCTGGGAACGGCCTGCCGGGAGCAGGGACACAAACACAGAGTGACAGGAGGACAGCAGCCATGCTAGGGTCACCGGGGCGGCCGGAGCTGGCAGCGGAGGTGAGGTGGCACAAGCCACGCCAGCCTGGAGCCTCGCGCTGCCCTTCCTCCTCCCTCCTCTGCCGGATGCTGGGCTGGGATCCCAGCTCAGCTGGGATGCTGGAGTGGAACACTCGGTGGGATGCTCGGACAGTGCAGGTGAGGCTGGGGGCTGGCAGGGGCTGCTCCAGGGGTCTGGCTGCTGGGAGGGGAGAGCACTGGCCTGAGGGAGCTGGGTCCATCTGTCCCTTGCTGAATCCCCCTGGTACCTGCCCCACACCAGGATCCCGTGCTGGGAGCTGGGCTCGGAGCCCCTGGAGCACCCCCCGCTCCGCAGCACCCCCACCCTGCGCTCAGGCCTTTCCCAGGTTTGATCCAGGATTTACCCCAGGGCAGAGCAGAGAAACTGGAGCAGGGAAGGGGCAGCCCTGAATTCCACATGACTCGGGGGTGGAGCAGGGACAGGACACCAGACAGGCTGGACCACGCTCGGCCCAGGTCGCTCAGTCCCTGGCCAGTTCGCCCAGCACGGCCTGGAAAACCCATTCCCGGTGTTCCTGCCTGCTGGGGGATGGCTGGTGGGGAGGATTTCCCAGTGCAAGCTGTCTCCTGCTGGGTTAATAATTCACAGAGCGAGGCAGGGCACAGCGACCTCCACCCGTCTCACATATCCAAGGATCCGGGAGCTGCTGCCGGGATGACGAGCAGGGGAGGGGACAGGATGATGGGGACGGTCACAACGGAGCTGTGCACCCTTGGGCACCGCTGCGATCCTGCCAAGGCCCTGCGGTGCAGGGAGATGCACCAGGAGAGCATCTCTGGATCCGTGTGCCAGGTACAGGTCTTGTTTCCAAACAGCTTTTCCTTCCATGGAGGACGTGGGCGGATTTGTTGCCTGTGGAAGTGAGACACTAATAATGCTGGCTGGGTGCCAGGCCTGTTCTCACCTCCAGCACTGACAGCTCCCCAAAATCCTCCTGCCAGCCCCACTCCATGACAGTGAGGGAAAAGGGCACTCCAGAACCCGCCGGGAACAGCCAGGAGTGCCCAGAGCCCAGCCCTGAGTTATCCAAAGGAGAAGGTGTCTCCTCCAGCCCCTGAGGCTGCCAGAGGGGCTGGAATTGCCTGCCTGGCAGCTGACAGCCTGAGCCAATTCCCCCAGGATCAAGCTGGAGAAGTTCCTTCGTGCTCCAGAGCCACGTTCAGCCACTTTCAACCCCGTTCAGCATCAGGGCAGCCAGAGCATTCCAAAACCTGCTCCTGGTCTCTGCAGAGGGCACGAGGAATATTCTGGCAGGCAAAACACATCCAGCACTGTGGAGCTTCAGAAGAGACCCTCAACAGCTGGAAACAGCTGGATTCCCTAGAGGAGAAACCATCATCTTCATCCTGGTGTTGGCCAAAGCCCCTGGAGACCAACACAGAGACCGTGGAACCATTAAGGGTGGAAAAGACTTGTGAGATCACTGAGTCCCACAATTAATGATGATCCAGCAAACTTGAAGCTGTTTCCTATGAACACATTTCCTGTATAAAACCTTTTCCCTAACCATGGCAGCCTCTCCATCTGAGCTCTTGGATGGGCAGGGAAATTATTAATGTGTTCAGCCAGGAAAAGTTTCCCAAGTCTTCCTGGTTACTAAAGGATTCGTCAGCGATCTTCCCTCCCAAATTAGACCTTGTAGACCCCCCCCAGCTGATGAATCAGCTCTGCCATCACTGCATCCCAGCATAATTTGTCTTTCAACCTAACAGCTCCCATCCCACTCCAAGGACGTGGAGCAAGAGTAGGCAGCCAAAAAAACACCCAAGACCCCGTGTGCTGGACTGGGGAAAGCAGGAAAAAATGGAGACAGGGGGAGTTTCTTCCTTTGCTGTTTGAGTTCATATTCTGGACATGATCCACGTGAGAACAGGGAAGAAGGAGAATTTTGGGGGTTGGTACGTCCTTGCCTCAGCATGACCCTGAAGCAGGAAGGGGATTGGGAAGGGCACATCCCTCAAAACAGAGACAGGGCACAGCAGGGTGGGGAAAACCTTGAGAGCCTCCAGCAAGCAAAGGGACTGTGTGCTGTCACCAGTGTCACCTGCCAGCTACACCTGGGCACAGGCTGGGCAGCTCCTGCTGGGAGCTCACTGAGCCCACGCTGGGGTGTGGGTGCTCTCCTTCACCAGCTGCGTGCTGGGAGTCCCTTCCATCCCAAAAGGGGACAATCCTGGTGGTGGCTGGGGCTGTGGCCCTGAGCCAGCTTTTCCTCCCTGCGGAGTGACCGGCGGGTCAGGCACGCTGCCGGCTGGGAGGGAGCCACCAGGAGAGGGTGAGGGGGATGTCCCTGGCCCCAGTGAGGGTGAGGGGGATGTCCCTGGCCCCAGTGAGGGTGAGGGGGATGTCCCNGTGAGGGTGAGGGGGATGTCCCTGGCCCCAGTGAGGGTGAGGGGGATGTCCCTGGCCCCAGTGAGGGTGAGGGGGATGTCCCTGGCCCCAGTGAGATCCCTCCTGCCCCGAGTCCAGCGAGCCCTTCCCGAGCCATCCCTGGGTGAGAACCCGGCCAGGAGCATCCCAGAGCAGAGACAGGCACGGATTTGGGGATTTTATTGCTGTGTAATTCTGTGCAGATTCCCTGGGGACAAAGGGACCCGACTCATCCACAATGGCCCCATCCCTGACCAGGAACCAGCAGCTCCCAGAGCTGGGAGCTGACGAGGCCAAGCTGATGAATGAAGGGGATTAGAACCTGCTCTGTCTGCGGGTCACAGGGACACGGGGACACGGGGACATTTCTGTCTGGCAGGTGCAAATGCCGTGTTTGCCGTCCGTGGCACCGCAGTGCCTGGAATTCTAATCGCCTGCAAAGCAGCTCTAAAGGTATTTGAAAAGGAGCTGGGAGCTGCTGGAGGGATTCGATGCCACTCGCAGATAAAGGCAGGAGGGAGGGCGAGGTAGACGGGGGTGGCAGCGCGTTCCTTCCGCACGCTGCGGCTGAGGGAATGTGGGCTGGATTCCATCAGGAGCAATTTCCTCGCGGGGAGGCAGCGGAGTGGCCGCCCCCGGCTCTCCGAGGGTGGGGGAGCGCTGGGATCCCACCGGGAACGGCAGCACATGGATCCTGAGCTTGTTCAGGGATGGAGAGGCGACTTGGGACCTGGAAAGACAGGAATCACCTGGCAAAAAAACCACCGTGCCAGTGGTTCTCATCAGTACGGCTGGAGGAGACTCAGGGGAGGCTCCTCGGGGGCTGCAGCTCCTCCCGAGGGGAGGCGGAGGGGCAGGGGCTGAGCTCTGCTCTGGGACAGGGACAGGAGCCCAGGAACGGCTGGAGCTGTGTCAGGGCTTGGGATGGATCTCAGGGAAAGGTTCTTCCCCCCGAGGGTGCTGGGCACTGCCCAGGCTCCCCAGGGAATGGTCCCGGCCCCAAGGCTGCCAGAGCTCCAGGAGCGTTTGGACAGCGCTGCCAGGGCTGCACAGGGTGGGATTGCTGGGGTGTCTGGGCAGGGCCGGGGGCTGGACTGATGATCCCTGTGGGTCCCTTCCAGCTCATTCTGTAATTCTGTGATTGTCCTGTCCATCCGCACCAGGACGGCTCCACGACTGTGCCAAGCACACCCCAGCCCAGATAAAATAAGGTAATATATAAATGGATAAGAAGGGAAAATATTGGGGGTAAAATCTGAGGTGATCACTTGTAGTGTGCACCCCACAGCCCAGCCACCCACTCCCCAAAACCCCTGAGCCCAGGCAGCCTGGGGCATTTGGAGCCTGAAATGTCCTGCTCCTGTCCCCTGCCTTTGGGTCGAGCAGGGGTCCCAACATGAGGCTTCCCCACCCCAGGGACCTCCCAACCCTACCCTGTCACTGCACTGTCCCCAGGCTGCTCCCAGCCTGGCTGGGGGCCCTTGGGGACACAGGTGGCTCTGCCATCCCACCGGGCTGGGCAGCAGCAGCAAACCCCGGTGTGGAGCCGAGGATCACGGTGGGGAGGGGGAACAGGGAGGCAGCTGCTCCTCTGTCAGCGTGTCCTGGTACCTGCAGCACCTTCCTGGATGAGCAGGGCAGGCAGAAACCACGCAGCCGCCAGGATGGGAAAATGAGCTGGGCAATGCTGGCCCCACTGGTCAAGGGAAATAAATCATCAGCTGTGGGGAATAAATCCCAGAATCCCAGAATATCCTGAGTGGGAAGGGACCCACAGGGATCATCAGTCCAGCCCCTGGCCCTGCACAGACACCCCAACAATCCCACCCTGTGCAGCCCCGGCAGCGCTGTCCAAACGCTCCTGGAGCTCTGGCAGCCTTGGGGCCGGGACCATTCCTGGGGAGCCTGGGCAGTGCCCAGCACCCTCGGGGGGAAGAACCTAGCCCTGAGAACCATCCCACGCCCTGTCACAGCTCCAGCGGTGCCTGGGCTCTTGTACGTGTCCCAGAGCAGAGCTCAGCCCCTGCCCCTCCGCCTCCCCGCGGGAGGAGCTGCAGCCCCCAGGAGCCGCCCCTGAGTCTCCTCTGCTCCAGCTGAACGAGCCAAGTGCCCTCAGCCACTTCTCCCATGGCTTCCCCTCAAGCCCTTTCTCATCTTCCTTGCCCCCTTTGGACACTCTCTAATGGCTCAGTATCTTTCTTACGTGGGCAATCAATCCTCGGCCGTGGGCTCTGCAGGGTGAGCAGCCCTGGAGGGTGACACGAGCTCTGTGTCAGACAGTGACCAGCTCCAGGACCATGGACACAGGAGGGATCTGGGTGCTGCGCAGGCCCCCCTGATCCCCAGCAAAGAAGGGATGGCCTTGCAAATGGGACCTGGGGTGGCCTAATTCGTGCAGCAGGAGAAATGCAGCCTGTGCCGGGAAACCAGAGAATATTTGCTTTATCCTTCTCTGAGCAGGGAAATGTTAGGCTGGGTTTGAGGGCTGCTGAGCCTGCAAAGCTCCTGCTGAAGCCGGCTGGGGCTGGGTGGTTCTGCAAAACTGGCCCTTAAAAAAGGGAGGAAACCCTCCTTTGGTGGAGTTTGTCCCCTTGGGGTGACTGCAGTGCCAGAAGGGACACCTGGAGCCAGGCACGAGGGCTCACTTAGGGGTTGCAGTGGGAGCAAGGGCAGGTGAGGATCCCAGTGCTGCTGCCACTCAAAGCCCAGGCAGTGGGAGAGGGGAAAGGTCCCTCTCCTTCCTGCTTGGATGAAAACCCTTCACCTGATGGTGAATCCGCTGGGCACAGCTCAGAACAGCAGGTCCCTGGCCAAAGAAACTTCCATTGTTATTACCAAATATTTATTAAAAGTAACTGGGATTAGTCAGGGGCTCAGGCTGTGTGTGCAGAGCGGGGCCGCCCGCCCGGGGCTCTGGCAGGGAGCACGAGGTGAGATTGTCCCCCCTCAGGGTTTCGTGCTCAAAATGAACAGATCTAAAGTGCAGACACAGAGATATTGGGGTCAGGGCAGACACAACTGGAGGAAAGGGGCTTTGGAGGGGGAACAAGAGGGTTTGCAGGGGAACAGCCCCAGCTCCGTGCACAGCAGGTCATGGATGTCACTCATGGTGTGGCAGCCACTCTTCCCTGTGTCCCCCAAACCCCAGAGTGGGGCTGTGCCCCCCGCTTTCCAAGCTGGAGTCCTGCCAGAGCGCACACCTGAGGCGAAGCTGCATTTTTGGGTGTGATGGGTGACCAGGCCAGAGCGAGCCCGTGGGACCTCCCTGGCCCCACCTCGGCAGGCACCTGGCAGAGGGTGGCTCCAGGCTGGGTGGAGGGGACAACACAGGGCGGTGTCCCTGGGGCACAGTGCCCTCCAGCTGTGCAGTGTCACCCTCCAGTGCTGTCTGGGGCACTGCAAAGCCTCTGGCCAGCACAGAATGAACCCCCCAGCTCAGCCCTGGGGGGTGACTCCTGGGGCTGGTGCTGTCCCCAGTGCCTGTGCCGTGGCTGGCTCTGCTCAGGGGCGTTTGGGGCTGGGGGGTCTGGGCTGGATTGGCTCCCCAAGCCCTTATGGCATCAGCCCAGAGCCAAAGGGGCTCCTGGTGGGCTCCCCAAAACCCAAATTCTGCAGGACTCCTTGGAGCGGGAGCATCTGGCCAGCTCCTTCGAGGAGCCCGTCGAGGTTCCCATTAGGCAAAATTAATGGGCACCAGGAGTCTGCTCTCATCACATGGCTCCCACTGCTGCATCCTGAGTGGGGACAAAAACCTCTCGGGCTGTCACCGGAGCTGGCAGCGCTGGAGTGCTGCATTCGGGCTGGCAGGGGACCAGCGTGGCCAGCGGCAGGAGGGGCTGGCAGGGACCCTGCGGGCAGGGAGAGGCTCTGGATCCTGGGATCGGCAGGGAAAGATCCCCCACACCACCACAGAGGGCAAACTGGGGGCAAAAAGGATTTAACTTCTCACTTTGTTGGAATTATTTTTTTTCCCCTTGGCACGTTTCAGTCAAAAACTCTTTGGGATTTTGAGCGTGTGCCAGAGCAGCTGTGATTTTTTTATTTCTCTCGCACTTCTTTTTTTTTTTTTCCCCTAAATCATTTTGCTGAGTCTGTGTGAAAATGCCCCAGAAAGCAACAAAACTTGTCAAGACACTCCCGGCGCCGGCTCTCTTGAAACAACATCTCCAAAGGCAGAGACCCTCCCTGGAGCACTGGCCCTGACAGCCTCAGGGTCCTGCCACGTCTCTGTGTCCCCCCAAACTGGGGGACAGTTGAACTGGATGGTCTTGAAGTTCTCTTCCCACCTTGATGATTCCATGATTCCATGACATTTGTGTTCCCAGGGTCCAGCTGGCACCCAGGTGGCCCCATTTCATCCCAGTCCCGGTGCTCAGCAAGATTTTGGAGGTTTTTAGTGGTTTATGGGTCCCCATCCTCATTTGTGGGGCACTGTTTTTGTTTAGGAGGAGTAGGCTGTTGGGAGCGAGGTGACAGGTGGGGATAAAGCCCCCTAAGGAGGGGACTGGGTCCCATCTCAGCACCCCAAATGCCACAGCCCCTGGCAGGGACCTCCTGGCCCAACCTGTCCCTGGCTCCTGGCTTAAGATCCCTTTGGATTTATGCTCCTATTGAAGGCAATTTGAATTAATTGGAGCACGAGACCAACGGCCCCGTGGGATTCTCCAATGTCCAGTGCCGGAATCCGGCTTGGGGAAGCAGAACTGGTCACCTCAGCCTGGTGCTTTTCCTCCACAGCTTTGTCCTGTTCCTTCCTCAAAGCCCAGAGTGATGCCAGAAGGGCACTGGAGTTACCGGGAGGAGGTGGCGACGGGAGAGAGCCTGGAGGGAGAGCAGGGCTGAGCCAAACCCCACGGCACAGGCTTCAATCACAACCTGCCTGTTCCCTTATCCAAGTCTGTGCCTTGGTTTCCCCCAGAATAAAATAATGGCATGAAGAGGGCACGGTAAGACAGAAATAACTTGATTTTCTGGTGAGGTGCTTGGGGAGGGGACAAGGACAAAGCAGCCCCTCCAACCTGGGGCTCCCCTGGCTCCCCCAGTGCATTGTCAGCAGTCTGCTCCCCCCAAAATCACCTCCAACCCTGGCCAGCAGGCAGGAGAGCATCTTCCATCAGGCAAAATCAGCTCAGCCCTCGGCTCCCAGCACCGGGGTCGGGAGCTGTGTGGAGGCAGCAGCAATTCCCCCCATCCCTGATTAAAGCAGCGCAGCCTGCGGAGCCAGGGCGGGGGGGACGCTGCTTAATTGGCTCTGTGCTTTTGGTACGGCATCTTAATGACGGTGTTCAAATTAGCCAGAATCACCTTTCCATCCCGGGGAATGGAAATGAGACGTGGATTGCTCCGGCACACCCTCCCCCCTCTCACGCCGGCCCCTTAAAAATCCATCCCCAACTAAACCAGCCGCAATTTTCGTGCCTGGATTTTTCATCTTTTTCTAAGCAGATAAGTTGATATTGTTTAAAACAGCAATGAAATTCCTTCCCAGCCACATAAATCTCCTGGTTTTAACCGCAGATCCAGGGCTGAAGCTGGGGATGAAGCTCAAATGGGAAAGCCCGAGCTGCGTGTGCCTGCAATGAAATTATAAATCCACATCCCGGAGCAAGCGAGCAGCAGGAGGCACCAGGAACCTCCATCAGCAGAAGCGCTGGGCTGCAGCAAGGGATGGGAGTTGGGAGTGGAACCGACAAGGCTGGAGAGCTGTTGGCATTTCTCCTGACAAAATCCTGCACAAACGGAGCCAGTCCAGGCAAAACCACGGCGTTGGACCCGCCTGGGGTTCAGTGCTGAGCTCCGTTCCTTCCGCCTGAGTTCTGCCCTCAGGTTCCTCAGCTGTAAAGTGAAGAAGATGCTGCCAAACCCTCCTTGAAAAGCGCTGTCGGACGCAGCAAATGTCACCGAATGGCTCAGGTGGTGCTCGGTCAGCTGGCACACGGCACATCAAGGGCACAGGACACTCTGCATCAGCTGCCCACGGCCCCTGAGGCCAGGGACCAGCAAGGCTCAGGCTAGCCTGGACTGAGCAGTGATGAGTGGAGAGGAGCAACAATTCCACCCTGGAAGTCAGAGCCAAGGAGGGAATTGGCCTCCGCCATCCTCAAAGCCCAATTAACCAAATCACAGTTCTGGGAGGCTTCAGCAGGAGCCAAGAGGAGCAAGAGGAGAGCTCCAAGGAGGAATGGGCAATGGTGAGTGCTGTCTCCATGTGGGATGGGGGTGCTGCTGGGGGGCTCCAGGTCATTGTCCCGTGAGCCTGGCATCTCCCTGGCACTGCTGCAGGGGAACGTGGAGCCCAGTGCGGGGCACAAAGGCAGGAGCCCTGGCTGGGCTGGGGGCTGCACTCATTCCTGGGGTCACGGTGCGGTTTGTGCCCTGATTGTCCCAATTTCCCTTGGGATGGAGGGAAAAGGCTCTGTTGATCCACAACCACCTCCACCTCCAGTGCAGAAGGGGCAGCTCAGGGTGAGATGGCCCCCAGACCGTGTCCTGGGGCAGGCAGAGGACAGGGGGCAGGGGGATGCAAACAGGCTGTCATGGGGATGGGGTGGGAGGGTATCTAGGGGTGCCGGTATGGGGCTGAGGGACCCCAGGCAGGGCGGCAGGTGGGTACCTGTGGGTGCAGGCATGGGGGGAGCCCAGGCACGGTGGTCGGGGGTACCCCATGGTGCTGACATGAGGTTGTGGACCCCGGGCAGGGCGGTATGGGGGCACCCGATGGTGCTGGCATGGGGTCGGGGACCTCAGGCAGGACACTCCGAGGCTTGGGCACCCCAGGCTGCCCGGAGGGACCCCTCCCCTTTGCTCACGGCTGCGCGGGGAGGAGACCCCCCGTGCCCTTCCCTGCGTTCCTCCGGGGCCGTGCCCGTTCTCCGCCCGGGGCCGCGCATCGCCCCCGGCCCCGTCCCTCCCCTGGCCGGGCGGGGGGCGCGGGGGG
>VWPU01001243.1:39189-78171 GCA_013398955.1 Callaeas wilsoni | reverse complement strand
CCCTTCCCGGCCCTTCCCCGCCCTTCCCCTCCTTCGGCCGCGGGGCCTCCCGGCGTGCCCCGGAGGAAGTTCAGGGTGACCTAAACATGACTTGCACAGACACAATATAGATGAGCTTTTGGGTTTTTTTTTTAAATTTTAGTGGGGTTTTGCGTTTGTGCTGCAGATTTATGATTACTTTAAATTCAGTGAGCTGACAGAAAAATAATGCAGCCTGTTTCATGCTATGCTGTGGGTTAAATCAGCGAACCCAAAACCAGCCTTGTGAGAAGGGCACCACAGCAGGAGCCGAAGCAGGAGTGGGTGGAAAGAAGTCGGGGAGACTGGGATTGCAGTTTCCACCAGCACTGTTGCTCACACCTGTCTTAAGTTCACCCAGAGAATTCATACTCAGCACTGAAGCTGAAAACTTACTGGGAACATCTGGAAGTGCAGCCTGTCATGCTGGGCACTGCATTTGCACAGACACTTAGAAAGGTGATACGATGGCAGAAAGAGCAGGGAACTGACAGCACATGGAAGAATGAGTGGTGCTTTATCATGACGGTAAATCTCTTTGCACTATCTCTCTGGGGCTTTAGCAAAGACAGGCCATGGAAAACACCTGATCTTTGTATGTTGCATATAAAGGAAACAAGATAAAATGGTAACTGTTTCTTCTGTTTTTCTCTTGTTCATGCTGCAAAAAACCCCAGTGGCCAAGAGCAAATCTAAGTAAGTGATGTTTTGATTACTGCTATGTTGTATCTTTGCAAAATGTTAAGCTTCTCTAGATTTTTTTTTTAATATACCTGAGAAAATGGCAATCCTTGAGTCTAGGTGCCTCCTCTGAGCCATTCTGTATGTGTCTTCTCACAGGTAAGTACAGAATGGTGTGAAACTCCCCCATGGGTTCTGAACTTTCAGCGAAGGCAGATTTTGTCCTATGGACTGTCGCATTGAGTTCAGCTGTAATCTCCAAAGCACCCTGCACAAGAGGAAGCACACCTCTGTGATTAAAGAGAGGCTGTAAATTATCCAAGTATTCTTCCTATTGTTCACCTGTCATACCTTTTTAGCTGAGGAGAGTAAACTGAGGTACAGCGCGGGTCTTTGTGGTCTGTGGCATGGACTTTGGGCAGGTGCTGTGAAGCTTTCCCATAGCCAGAGTGCAGAACAGTTCCTAGGCTTAGCATGTTCCTGAGTTTATATGTGAAGAGTGGATGGGGTGCAGTCAGTGCTCTGGGCATCTTAGTTTGCTCTGTAGTCCAGCTCAGCAGAGATGTTAGTGGGCTCTGGAAGAAAACTAGTCTCAGTCCTTTGACCTGTAAAGAAAGCTGATGGTGTGTTAAGGGTTGGAAAGGAAGGAATATGTACTTTGAGCACACCAGTAGTCTTACAGCGTGGGCACAAGGAGACAAGATCATGTGGAGAAACTAACTTGCGTCCAAAATGCTCTTTGTAAGAAAATTAGCTAGACAAATCCAAGAGGCTAAACTGGTACATTTATGTGAACACATTCCTGTCTTCCCATTCCCAGAAGTTGCATTCTCTGTGAGTGTATTATATTTGGTACCACACAAGCCTGGGATCTATGGCCCTTGGTACATTTTCTGTATTTTGTTTTTTTAAGAATCTGCCCCTAGCAAAGCGAGTACCAACCACTTGCCACATTTGAGCAGATTCTTCTGTTACTGAATTTCTGCACAATTGTCAGGCTTTTAAACTAAGAAAGCACGTCCCAAGTATGTGCCTGACAGAGAGCAGTTTGACATTGCATTGTTCTTCTGCTACCTGTTCATAAAAACAAACACAGCAAAGCAGGAGGTTTCTGCAAGGTGAAAAAGTAGCTTTTAAAAATGGTGTTACTAATGTCAATGTAGAGATTTCTACCACACACTCCCTTTTATTTTTTTATCCTCATGTTTCTTTCTTTGTTCTTTTACAGTCCCATATGCACTTCAGGAATATGTTCTTGCATTATTTGTCCTTCTCCACTCCTCTTGGGTTTCTTCCTGTGCCCCGACAGCTTTCTAGTGTTGTTTTCTGCCTCTGCTCCTTGTTACATTTCTTCACAGCGAGTCCTTTTTTTGAACAAGGTGTATTGTTCGGAATGGGCTTGGCCTCAAATGTGTGGTGCACAAGAATTTCAAGGCCTGGTCACACTGATGCCACTGATTCTCCCAGAAAGGGGAAATTGCACAGAGGCTTTGAGGAAGTGAGTGAGCTGTAGGGAAAGGAGTGTTTGTGGTTACTAGTGCTTCACAGCACACCTGCAGTAGTGTAGAGGAGAGGACAACCACCAAGGATAATCCCAAGAATATGCTTGGTCAGTTGTCTGCAGGAATCCAGTGTCTTTCTCTTTGTTTTGAACTCAGTAGTAAATTAGATTGCAAAGCTGAAAAGGAAGAGCTTAAGGAGGTACACTGGTCAGAGCTGTACAAGTGAGGAAGAACACGTTAATTTTGACAGACCATTTTGTGTTAGAAACAGGAAAATGGAAAGTGAACTGAATGCCCACATGCAGAGATGTATCCATCTCTTTAATGAAATGGAAGAGAAAGAGGTAATTTACAGACTGGTTAAAGGGTTTTACATTTCTTTTGAAACTTTAGAAGATGCCCTCTGTCTGGGAAGTGGCTTGGATCTTGGCATACTTCCAGACTGGGGTGTGGAGCAGCTTCCTCAGTCTCCTGCTCCCAGGACGCCGCAGTTGCTGCCAGCCTGCCCCGCAGACTGAGAGCCCTACAATGGGGAAGGGGGTTCCCGTGGCTGAGTTAATATCAAGCTCTGTATTTCTAGCGGGATGGATGGTGCCAATGGGTTCTGCTTCTCCTTTTGCATGCCTCTTGTGCCAGCCTATCTGCTCAGCTTCCTCTCTGCATGAGGAAGTGATAGTCTGTGATACAGTATTATCTACAGCCTGAACATCTTTAACTACCATCATCCTTCCTCTCTTGCCATTAGCTTTTAAGTCGTAGTGACTCAGTTGTATGCTGATTTTCCTCATTTTTTTTTTCTCTCCTGGTTTTATTCCTCCCACCTCACTGTTTTTTGGAGGAGCTACTTCTGTCTAGGTTTGTATCCTGTTGAGGAATTATTTGCTTAAACTTGATGCTGGAGCTTATGGTTTAGTGTTTGTCTATGTTAAAAGTTAAGCATACACAGTGTTGATACTCCCATCCCTGAAGCTGAAATGAACTGTCTTATGTGATTGTGCCCAACTGTGTATGCTGAAAGCTCGTCCATTGGCCTGTGCCCTGGCAGATGTGGTGGGCCCTCGCTGAGTGCCTGTGCACTGACGCAGAGACATCCCTTGTGACTTTAGATACATCCTGGTGAGGATGAAAAGCGCTGCGGAGACAGGCTACTGCTTCAACGTCAGGAGACTCCGACTGCAGGAAAAACTGGTCTTACTGAGATACGATCCTATTGGTAAGAGCTTGGGGAAGAAGTCAGTGTGCTTTGTGTAAGCTTCTCTGACTCTGTGGGGGAAAAGGTTTGAATGCAACAGGATTTTTCCCATCTAAGCAGAATATGTCATAACATGTTTCATACCCAAATGACTGTACGGTTGCTGTTCTTCATGACATTCCAGTGGGAAGTAAATGTTACCCTCATTTTACAGATTGTGGCAGTGAAACAAAGTAATGACTTGCCTGACACATCAGAATTCGATGACAGCCATGCCACATGTCACTGGCGAAGTCAAGTGACACAGGAGTTCTTTCATTCTGTTTCTTTGTGTGGTTTGCTAGACTATGCTACCTCCAACAAGCAGGCACAAAGTATGCATCAACAGAAGTGTTCTGTTAAGCTGCCATGGGAGCTCTAGACCAGAAATTTTAACCACCTCTTACAAAATGGACTTTTTCTTCTAAAGAAGTAGGCACACATTCTTCCTGTTCCACAAATGATATCACTCTCCAGATGGCACTTAGTGGATTCTTTTATGTTCCCCTGGTCCTTGCAGATTTTCTCAGTTTAAGAATCTGATTTGTTGGACAGGTTATAGCACCTGCCAAACTGCCTTTTGCTCACCCAGCTTTTTGAAAGGTGACTGAGGGTTCAAGTTTCTGTCATTACCATTAAAAAGCTGAATTTAATATTAAAAAGCTTAATGTGGGTAAACTTAGAATTTAAACCAAACCATGTTAGAAATAACATGGTGTACCTAATTGCAAAAAAGGCTTATTTAAAGTTATAGAATATAAGAAATTTATTAAGCAGCTCTAAGTAGATAATGCATGGCCAGTAGTTATGTGATTCAAGCTTATTTTTTCTTAAAATATTATATTCTTGTTAGAGGACTACCTTTTTTTTCTCAGAGCTAACAGTACAGAGCTAACAGCTTTGAGAGGTGAGAGAAACCACCAGAGAAGCGATATGCAGTCATCAAAGGTGACAGAGGTTGTGGCTTTCCTTTTGAATTCCACACAGAAGGGGAATCGGAGATCTCTGGGATTATTTTCTTGAATAAGAGAAATAAATTATTGCATTGAAACATTGTGCAGAGTGATCCTCCAGAAGCTTTGCAACTTGTAGGGAAGTGAAGAAAGAGAAGAACTCAGATAGAACATGTAGTAGGTTGCTGAAGAAAGCTCTGATCTTTGTAGCCTGTAGTAGAACACAAGTGAGAAATTGATGTGAGAAAGTGTTGAATGTGTGAAGGGAAGTAAATTTGAGTCTAGATAACAACTCACATCAGGAATATGTTAGGAAGCATTTTCACTTGGCATGCGTTTTCACCTTATGTTTTGTACTTCTCCGAAACCTGGGACGTCCGCAGAATGAAGCTTTTTAGTGAAGTAGTGGCAGGATTGCCCAAGTTTCACTACCTCCCAACTGCAGCAACAGAATCTGTAGTATCTGCAGTATTTCTTAAAACGAAACTTTTATGTGGAAGGAGAGATTTGGTTGTTGTGTGGATTGCTCTTGCGTAGCTTTCAAAGGAATTCATATAATGAAATTCAACCAAACAGTGTTGATTTTCAAATGGCATTGTAAAGCTTTGCTTTGATTTATTTTGTAATTTCAGGTTTTTATGAATGTATTGACTGTGCTTAACCTGTAGTGACTTTGCAAACACCCGCATCAGGTGTTGTGGACAGGACCAGTTTGTGCCTCGTTGAGAGATCCACAGGACAATTGGTTAACTAACTTCTTCGTCAGCCTGTGAGGCCGACTAGATCCAGCTCATCATCTGTAGCTGTTTGGGCTCTGGAGTTGAAGAGTAGTAGAAAGCAGAAAGAAGCTATTTTTGTCCGTACATCGAGCAGCTGTGACTCAGAATAGTCACACAGAGCAGCTGTTGAGTGTTTTCAGTCACTTGCATCCTGATACTTACTCTCACAGAGGTAAAGTGGACATCTTAGGAACTAAAAATTACATGTGGTAAAGTGAAAGCAGCACTAAACTCCTTCAAGAGTTGGTTAACAACAGCGCTGTGCCAGTCAGTTGCTCCACACTCATTTAAGCAGTGAAGGCAGCCAGGAGAAGAGGAACGTGGGCTGGTTGAATTGAATTTTAACACTTCAGGCTTCTTAGCGGATTCTTTTTTCTCTTTTTTTTTTCCCCTGTAGCAAAACAACGTGTCCTCTTCACAGAGAAGAGAAAAATCCGCTCTGTGTGAACAATGACTGGACTTGATTTATACATGAGAAGAGCATGGTCTGGGGGGAGGACAGGGTGAACACTGATTCAGAAATCTAGCAACATGGGCTGAAAAGAGAGGAAATGAACTGGGATCACCATCTCCTGTGATTTGAAGGCCATTGTGAATAAAACAATGTAGAGAGAGAAAATTCTTAATGTCTGGACATAGATCATCACAGTAACATTTATTTATCTTTTGAGTTATTTTTACAGTGCTCAATTAAAAAAATTAAATAGCAAATCCCATTGTCTGTGTTTTCTATTGTGAAAGAGGCTGTAATCTTCAAAGGAACTATTGTTTTATAAAGCAATAAAAATTAACATTTTCCACAGCAGGAATTCAATGGCAGGATTGCAAGTTTCTCTAACCTACCAGCCACAGATGCGACAGTAGTGACCACAAGCTAGTGTCATTACTTGGAGGGGTAATGTTGCACCAGCTCCTTCTGAGGAAAGAAGGAATGGGAACCTAGATGAGTTTTTGGATAAGCTATTACCACGCTTAAAAGGCCTGTATTATTTTCAGCCAGGTTAGTAGGATGGACTTTTCACTCCTGGGTTTTTGTCAAACATGAAGAAAACAGACAAGGTAGTTCTCTGGTGTTCTTGTAAGCTTTTTTTTCTTGAATAGCTTGCCTGTGTTTAGAGCAATATGGCTAGAAACATTTTTCAAAGTCTACCTCAGTTGCAGTCCTGTCCTATTTGCAGTTGGAGGGACCTTCCTGAGCGTGGGGAAGCATGGAGCACAGTGCCACACCTGAGGCACGTGGGCACAGGCGGGCCCAGGCTCAATAGACGGGGCTTTGTGGTGAGCCAAACACTGGCCCTGGCGTTTGAGCACTGAAGTTGCAGTCTCAAAGCTAATGGTCTGCTTCGTGTACTGCCATTTCACATCAGAAGTCTGATAAAATCAAGTAAAAATAGTGCCAGGAGCCCAATACCCTCCAGGTGTTTTGCTGTAAACTTCATGTAGTTCAGTAGAGCGCACTGTGTGGGGCGGCCACAAGCCCAGGGCTGTGTGGGGCCAGAGAGACCTGCTGTGCTGTGTTTGAAAGACCCACCACCCCCACCCCATCTTACTGCTGTACAACAGGGACACACAGGATTCCTGAAATAAGAAGCAAAGAGACTCTCCTGGCCTTTCCAGTCAGCAGAGAAGAACCTCGGTGCAGTCAGGAGAATAATGCTGTCTGGTATGAGATAAAATCAGTACAGCGAGCTAGACAATCAATTAGAAAAGGTCCTGAGGCAAGTCCTTCCTGTAAGGATATGAAGATTGTGTCCCCGGTGCCTGGACACTCACTGATGCGACGCAGTTAGACTTCCTGATCATTTCCTCCATGGATAACTTAGGATAGTAGGCCAGGTAGAAGGCCAGTGCTCCCACAAAACTGTCTCCAGCGCCCTAGAATAAAATAACAAACAAGCTTGAGTGTATTTGCACAGGGAAACAATTCAGATGCCTTTACCGGAAAGACACAAGTTGTAGCACTGATTGCAGGGGTCAGGAAATTGTCCAGGGGTTGAGTTCAATACATTTTTCTATGCCTAGGAAATTTTGCAAAGATAAACTAATGCCACAATACTATTCTCGTGCCCAGCTGCTGAGTCAAGGTGCACACTACACTATGGCTTAAAACTTTAAGAAAAAGAAAAGCAAGCATGACACAGTTCAGCAAGATGCTGTTATAACACTGCTTTTGAAACTTCCTGTTGTTGGAGTGTCCGATTTTGATTTCTCAATCTGGATGTTTCATTAAAGCTATTTTTCTCTTATTTAACTTCTGTTTTTCATAAAGGTCAGTGGTAGAAGGGGCAGAGAAAAGGGAAAAAAAGTAAGCCATGTGGCTTGTGGTGTCCGTAAATTCCTAGTTGCAGAGAGATGTGTTTTTATGCTTCCAGAACTTGGCTGTTGTTTATTAAAAAGGTCCCACTGTCATTAAAATTATCATTGTGTCTATCACATAAATCACTCCTATTCCTGGGGCAAGCTTTGCCACCTGCACTGAGTTTGACCATGGAGGATGAGGACAGTGACATTCACCTGGACCTCTGGCAGCCATGGCCCTCTTGAGCTGCCCATCGTTCCCAGGCCATGCCCTGCCTGCCCCGTGGGAGCCCTCGGGAGGCATGGAGTACATCTGTCCCGCATGGGCACCAGCCACACCCAGCTTGCTCTGACCCTCTTGCCCAGATCCCGCTGGTTGTGCTCTGGTCAGCAGGGAATGATAGCTGTTTGCCTCTCAAGTGCTTTTTAACAATAACTGTTGTTTAGCGATGTTCAGTGCTATGAAGTGTCCCCAACAACTGGCAAAATTTAACTTGATTGATGGTTGTTTTTAACTTGATTTGCTCATTTCAGTCCACAGTGTTCTTTCCTCCTCCTTCCCTAAAACTGGCTTGATTTCTAAGGCCAGATTGATACCAATTCTTGCTGGTACCATAAAACTAGTCCTAAGGTCCCTTTTCTTTTATACCAGTGAAGGCATTAAACTAGACACTCTAGTATTATCTTATTTCATTCCAGATCCAGCATACAGACTATCCCCTGAGGGATTTTGCCTCTGTAGTTGTAATAAACAGGCCCCAAGAGTCATGGGACAAGAGCATATGGCCTGGAAAAACTTTGTTAAAACAGCTCAGCAAAATTTCTAATGGAAGTTAAGACTAGGAGGTAATTTTCCAATTTTGAGTACTAGTGTTTCTCAGTCTTAAACTCTTACTTGCCCTGAAATCAGCTGCATATATCATTCCAGCAAAACAATGCCACTTCCACAGAAATTTGGTTCTAATGTTGCAAGCAGCTGACAGGGCAGAGCAGCATGGACACTGCAAGGGACTCTAATGGAGGTGAGCACAGGATAGGTGCTGTACCCGAGGCCTGGCCTCTCCTTGCCCAGCCCTGCCACAGTGGCTGTTTGCATTGGTGTTTCCAGTCAGAAAACTCTCTGCTTAACTCTTGCTTGGCGTAGAGTTGGAATGCTCTCTTCCATCAGGATACAATGGAGAGCGTGGCCTGGCAAATGACAAGTTAATAAGCAAAGTGGTACCCCTGCGTGCAGCTGTAGCAGCACCTGTTTCAACAGTTCTGTATTCCTCAACATACCAGGGGCAGGTGAAGGTTTTTATCAATTTCTGTTGGGCCTTTGTCTCCTTCTGGTTTCCGGAGTGTTCCCACAATGGCAGGTGGAGCAGGAGCAGGTGACTGCTAGTTAAGCATTGCCAGTGTCTTTTGTCTGATGCATAATACAAAAAATCTCCATCCCATCTCAGAGTTCGTAATCTAATCAGTGCATGATTAATTATTAAAGCTATTTTGGTGCTGTTGTTACAGACAGGAGTAGGATTTCAGCATGTAGATCTGTTCTGCTGTAGCTCTAGCAGGAAGAACATTTTTTACAGTGATCACTCAGAAATGGAAGTAGCCAAATGTTTTAATGAGTAATACTCAGAATATCTGGTGTCCAATAGCATAAACTATTACCTGGCAGCAGCATGGAGCAGAACACTGTCTTTCTGATTTTTTAAAAATAATTGCTGCACTGTTGGATATAGGAACAAAAAAAGACTAACCACATGTCACCCAGGTCTTGGTCTGTGTGTCAGTGAGATGTATAAGTTCTCCCTGCAATGTTACTGTGGCTCTCTGCTCACGAGTGACGCTCTGAGGTGGTGAGATGGCCGGAGATCTCCCTTTTAGCGTGGCTGAACAATGATAAATGGCTCGGAAAGCAGAAAAGGGAGAGAACAGCAGACTTCCATCCAGTATGGAAAAAGGGCCCCTAGCATTTTTTTGCAAGAGAAAAGATTACAGGGTGATTGGAGAAGGATTTGATGCCAGTAAGCTTTTGCTGAAATCCTCACTTCCCATGCATAGACTGAAGCAGTCAGTATCTGCAAAGCCCAGCAGACCCAAAGGGTATCATCAATTCAGTTGTTGGTGAGTGAACGTTTTGTGAGGGGGGTGTTTTCAATACAGGAGCTGCTGCACTGAGAACAGCGTCGGCACGCATCAGACTGATTATGTAGATACCCTGCTCAGCCTTGCTTCTGGTCTGTGCAGACATGACTGGTCAAACATGACTAAAAGAGCAATAGCAGAACTGGTTCAGCTACAAGGTTAACTGCAGTAAGAACTATTTTTGACTTGCAGAAACAGACCTTCCTTCTTTGGTATTGTGGCTTAAACTACATTGGGTTTGGTAGATTCAGAAAAGGTTGGCACAGAACACTAGAAGAAACCAGCTCAGAGGAAAATCAAGATTACACAAACACTGGAATAGCAAATAGTAGACTTACATGTAGCTGTTTCAAAACCTGCTCTAAGAAAAATAATTCTAACCAACTTCACCAAAAAAAAATTAATTTGAAAATGACCAGTAAGGTGCTTTGAGAGTGCCCACTGACAAAATATAAATACAGAGTATGTAATATTTTACATTCTTCAGCATTTGTCTTCCAGGAATTCTAATAAACTGCAGACTTTGAGATAATCCTCATATTCTTGAGTGCCTGGAGACAATTCATTCCATAATTATGAAAGTATAACATAGTTAACCTTTCTGTAAAGCAGGAGATGCTAGTTTGTTGACATGAAATAAAATAAAGAATTGGATTTAAAAAATTGTCTGATATGGGGTGGCTCATTCTTAAATACAAATGTCATGGTTTTGACTAATTTTTATGGTTTTGAAGCAGTTTTGAAAACCTATTTATATTCTGTGCCACTAGTCTGTAAGGTCCTTGTTTTCCTGTGTGTCTGGAAAAGGGCATTTTTGTTTCTTACAATCCAGCACTGATTGAGATTCTGTGCCTCTAGAGAAGAGAAAACCCATGAAAACACTTCTATTTATACCTTAGCTTTTGTTAGTCCTGATTTGTCAGAAGCTGGTTCACAACTTTAGTATAACTATTTTTATACAATGCTGCCCTGAGAAGCTTTTTAAGGAAAGTGCTTTGTAAGTGGAAACTATATTGTTCAACAGCCTTTCTAGCATGTAAAGCCTTTTTCAATCCATCATGCACGGACCGTTAAGATGCATTTCACTTATACAATAAGATGACTTGCTTACCAAAAAAATTTGGAGGCCAAGAGGCCAAAAGCTACAGTTCACAGAGTGTCAGCAGTTGCACCGCCTTGTTGCAGGGCAATCTTTTGCTCAGCCTTTGACCTCCCAGCCTGTCCTCCTGGGCAAGAGCAACAGCAACCATGGAAGAGCATGAGAGGGCTCCGGTTCCTGAAACCTGACATTGTTACTGAATCTCAGAAAACTTTTCTCAGGTGATTTTTAAGAAGTCACAGTCCTTGTGCAGTCTGGCTATTAACATGGATTCATTCCATCAAATACATTGTAAGAGCATGTTACCAAGGCCCAAAGAAACACCTGAAAAGGATGTCATACAGCAATACAAGAGAAATGTTTTGCCTGTAATGATAAATTCCTCATGTAGTGAATAAAGCAAAATATCAATCCAAAAGCTGTGAAAAACTGCCTTATGATGTAGAACCAATAACATTGCTCACAATGATGCTTATAGTCTCCAAGGAGCATTCACAGAAGTGCATAAATGAACAAAGCCTGAGGATTACGCTGATTTAGTGCAATCTACATCCATGGCAATGCAGAGATACCTGACTCTGTCGAAGGAATTGGGCCTTGGAGAATTCCTGTTGTATTTATAGCACTCCACAACTGTGTGATACTGGATTATGCTAAGGATGTTATCGCTCTGTCACATCTGCTCAACATTCCTTGCTGTACCTCTGCCTACTCTGTACCCGAACTGCAAATTAGCCCTATGTAACACAAAAATAGCTGTCAGCAAAGGCACTCACTATCCATTGCTCACAAGTGGGAAAAGCCTATGTCTTCCTACAAGAATCCCTGGGCTGTGCTTTGATGAAAGGTTATAGTGGAACTGGAGAAACATTTACAGCCTTCGGATACATTCAGATAGTCTTGTGCCATTAGGGTCTATGTCTCAGCTAAGGGATAACTTCAGCTGAAATGCTAAGGGAATAAAATATCCTTTGATGGCAAAGGTGTGGTGGGGTAACCCTGGATGGACACCAGGTGCCCACAAAAGCCACTCTGCCACTTCCCTGTTCAGCTGAACAAGGGAGAGAAAATAGAACAAAAGGCTTGTGGATTGGAATAAAGGCAGGGAGCAATCACCATCAGAGGCAAAACAGACCTGACTTGGAGAAATTAACTTACTACCAATCAGATCAGAGTAGGATAATGAGAAATAAAAGCAAATCTTAAAACACCTTCCCCCACCCTCTATTCTTCCCAAGCTTAATTTCACTTCCAATTTCTCTACCTCCTCCTCACACAGCAGCGCAGGGCGACAGAGGATGGGAATTGTGGTCAGTTCACCACATGTTTTCTCTGCTGTTCCTTCCTCCTCAGAGGGAAGACTCCTAACACTCTTCCCCTGCTCCTGCATGGGGTCCCTGCCACAGAAGACAGTCCTCCATGGAATTCTCCAGCATGAGTGCTTCCCACAGGCTACAAGCTCTTCACAAACTGCCCCAGAGTGGGTCCTTTCCACATGGTTCAGTCCTTCAGGAACAAGCTGCTCCAGTGTGAGTCCCTCATGGGGTCACAAGTTCTGTCAGCAAACCTGCTACAGCGTGGGCTCCTCTCTCCACAGGTCCTGCCAGGAACCTGCTCCAGCATGGGCTTCCCATGGCTCACAGCCTCCTTTGGGCATCCACCTGCTCCGGCGTGGGTCTCCTCCACAGGCTGCAGGTGGATCTCTGCATCCTCATGGTCCTCCATGGGCTGCAGGGCACTGCTGCTCCACCAGGGTCTGTACCATGGGCTGCAGGGGAATCTCAGCTCCAGCACCTGGAGCACCTCCTCCCCCTCCTTCTCCACTGCCCTTGGTATCTGCACAATTGTTTCTGTCACATATTCTCACCCGCTCTCCAGCTGTTGTTGCCCAGCAGTATTTTTATCTTTTCTTAACTACATTATCCCAGAGGTGCTACCACCATCACTGAAGGGCTTAGCCTTGGCCAGTGGTGGGTCCCTCTTGGAGCACTGGCTCTATCAGACATGGAGGAAGCTTCCAGCAGCTTCTCAGAGAAGCCGTTCTTGTAGTCTCCCACTACCAAAACCTTGCCATGAAAACCCCGCTCGCAGTGGTTGAATCAGTTATGCAGCTTTTGGTTTTTTATGATTTCCTTCTTCCTGAAAGAACTCATGTTTATCCTCTGTGTGATGGGGAATGTTTTATTTCTGGAAATGTTCCTGGCTGTTTGTTTTTTTTTTTTTTTTACTTCTGCATTTATTTGCCTGTGGAATGCTTTTTAAAATTATTTTCTGGGAGTTTAATATTTTCCTCCCCACATATTTCCTCATGTTTCATTGGAAAGATATTTTGGCGGTTTAAATCAAGACAATCTTTAAACTAAACTAACTCCACTATCTTGAAACTCTCCTGAAATTGAACTAATTTGACTATCTTCAAAACTGTTTCCTAAAATCAAGGCCTATCAAGGGTAACTACTCCCACAGTGTCCGGGGTTGCTGATCCTGTGTGGAAGCATTGCTGTCTTTGTGGGGCACCCTGCAGATACTGGTGTGGCTCTGCACAGCTTTGCTTAAAGGAGGAGACCTACTCTTACAAACCTCTAAAACATGAAATATTTGAAAATTACAAAGAGACTTTCCACTAACACAGTTATTCCTGTATCTTTGCATGGAATTTTGAGCCAGAACAAAATGGTAGGAAGTCCTTATCTGGGAACTACCAAATTTAGCAATAAGAACCAAATGAACTTGAATCAAATAGCAGGGCTTGCCTTGCTTGGTCTAAGTTAGGCTTTTGGTACTGACTAGACAGCACTGCAAAGTACTGGGGTTGAAAATAAAGGAGAACTAGGAAAAGCACACTGTACCCCAGAGCTTTAGGGTCTGGATCTCCAACTCTACTACTGTGCTTAATCTGTCCTCTGGTAACTGAGTGTTTCTGCAGTCTTGTCACAAAGAAAAAGTAGATGTTACCCTAAGCCAAAGGAAAATATGTAGAGAGAATCATGGTAGTGGTGCTTGTCTCTTCCTTTCTTCTTCCCCTCTGCTTTCCCCACACCCCGCTGATGCTGTCTGATGCAGTTTGCACTCTCCAGGCAAAGTCAGGGGAACTGTTAGGATGCTGCCCCACCGTAGCTCCTTCCTCCTAGCCACGTGCAGAATGGCTGGGCTCAGCCAGTGTTTAACAACGGCAGGAGGTGTAAGCTAACACATTTTAATTTGCATTCCCTGTAGGTTGACAGTGCACTCTCAATTCCAGTGATTCAGACTGCAGTTTCATAATAGGCTTAAGCCAATCCATGGCTATGCTACTGCTGAAAGGCTCCATCCCCACTCATGTTTTTATCCTTGTCTCATGTTCCCACGCCCTCCCCCACATCAGATTTAGCACTTGTGTGGCCAAGCAGTGAGGCAGATCAGTTCTCTGATCCTTCTGACGACTGGGCCAGCCAACACTGACCAAGAAACAATAGTTTCCACCCAGATCAGCAAGTTGCTGTATTACCACATGATAGCTAGTCCACAGCAAAGGAGAAAGAGGTTAGAAACACTCCTTTCAGCATGATCTTGGATCAGCCTGAGCCGACTGTGAAACCTCACCCTCAGTCAACACCAGGCAATTCATTAACTCAGCTGTGTATCCAAGTCTTAATATTCTGGCTCCTTCTTCACACAGGGAAAGCTGCCTGTTCCACTCTTCCCCCCATACCCTGTGGGCTCAGTCTGGAGGAATGAGGGAATGATCACGCTTCCTTTCTGCATCTTTAACAGACTCTGTTCTGGGAAGCTGTGGGAAGGAGCAATCCCTGACTTCCTTGCATTTATGTTGCAATGTACTTGCACAGCCATGAATGGGGAAAGTTTCTTGCTCACTTACTCAAGTTCAGCAAGGCCATCGTATCATCTGGTCCTTCACATGTCCTGAGAACTCAGAGGTAACTAAATGACACCCAGTGTAGACCATCAGTTGGGAAACATCAAAACCAAAGCATACCACACAATGCTTCACATCAGCCATCAGGAATTTTTACCCACTTCCTGACAGATTTCCTGATGGGTCATTAACAGTGATTAATCAGCCTGACCGTTAACCCCCTGCATTCCTGAGAGATTAATCTCAATACAAGGCCTCCTGCAAGCAATTTCTTTCCTTTCTGAAACATCCTACTACATTAAGTTATGCACTGTTTCTAAAAAGACCAGTGACAAGCATTACAGATGCATGAATTCCCCTGAAATGTTTGGTTTGTGGTGAATGTTGGAAATAAAACATACAACATTCACAACTCCGCAATTTTTAATTTGTATGTCATCTAAAAAGCACAGATGAAAGTATCTGCTTTCCATTTCAAAGCCCATATACAACATCTACTTTGAAAGCAGGTAATAGTGCTCTCATTTCACATGATGGGAAATTAACCCAACTTAAGATCAAGGATGTTAAGAACACCCACTTTGAGACATCTGTGGGCTGAATCCAAAGCTCCAGATCTTTCATGGGGCTAACTGGAGTCACATGAGGCACCAATCCTTTGAAAGTGAGGCACAGCTTGGGAACCCTAAAACTGAGATATGCAAAATAATTAAGCAGACCTCCACAGCTCTGCTGGACGCTCAGTCAGGATCAGAACAGAGGACCTCCCACCTCACTGTTTACAAGAAAAATACTGCAAGGTGTCCGTGAGGTGATGGTTTTCTCTTAGTGCACACTGAAGAAGTCTGGGAAAGATCACAGGAGAGCTACATTCTCCTGGATAATAATATTCCACTATGCTGCTCAGCAGTGGGGAACAAAGTTATTCTGTGTAGTATACTGTTAGTCTAACCCCAGGAAGCCAACAAAGTATTCACCCACAGGGAGCACTCCGTTTTCTGAATCACTGAAATAATTCCGTGTGATGATGCTCATATAAACGCCTTTCAACTCCAGATAGCATTAATTAGAGGTGACGAATTTATTTCTTTCTTACACAATGGAGTAAGAGCAGTGAACCAGGAACTCCATATACCATTCCATGTTGCTGAACCTGTGAGATTCCTGTCAACTAAACAATTCACCACTACTCTGATTCCTATGCTTCTAGGGCAATAGATATTTTGGCATGGGATTTTTCAATTTGGGATACATTTCTGTGTAAATTTGCTGTTTAAGATTGAGTTCGCTTTTGCCTTCATTACTGGCTTCTTCCCTGGTTCCACACTTAAGCTTTGATCTGTGACCTCCTTCCATTTGATCTGGAAGTTCATACCTCACATGGAAACTCAGAAACAGCAGAAGAAACCCTCCACACATTTTTTTTTCCCCCCTGCAGTGCATATAAAAAACGTATGACATACAAAATGCAGTACTGGAAAATTCTCATTACACTTCATCTGAACACAAAACTCCCCAGTGGCACTCTTGCAAAGTTATAAACCATGATGTGTCAACAACAGGGAAGCACACAGACATCACTGCTAAAAGACAGAAGATGGACTTTCAGTTGAACATGCTACAGGAACTGTGTCCACCTTTCCCAAAATTTGAACTTGCACAGAATCAAGAGTCGTGGTTGAAGCCTGGTGCTAAATATAGCAGCTCCTCAGAAGGTTGATTTGTACTTCTCAAACTGGTTTATCAAGCCTCAACAACATGCAGCTACTCTCCTACTCTAATCAAAAGCTTCACTTATCTCATTTCCTTGAGCAGTACTTCACTGCTTTCATTATACACGTCACGCTTGTGCCAAATTGTGCTTTCGTCCCAACAAAGCTCATGCTTATGTGTTAATTCACAAATACCATTTAATGATGAAATGAAACTACAGCCAAAGCTCTGCCCAAAATACATCACAGCATTTTGATAGTACACTGGAAATTCTGGCAGTGGGTTTCCCTCTCCAACCAGGCAAGAACTGGCCAAATTGTCACTAACTGTGTCACCCAGCATCACATATGAGGCTGACATGGCTTTAGGACCCCAGAATCGAACAGTTAAGTAAGAAGAAGGGAATCTCTGTGCTGGGCAATTTTACTAGCCACATGTGGTTTTTTTCTCTCAGACTGAAAATGCCAAAGGACTTTTAGTGATCCCATCTAATCTGACGAGAAGCACTCAGAATGACACAACTGCCATCTCGCCTGGAATTGATCAAAAAAACATTCTTTTTTTTGCACGAAAGCTCCATATGCTTGAGTGCCTCTTTCAAAACCACAGCATCTAGCCTTTGTTGGCTGGCCACTGCTTCTGCCTACCTCTGAACTACACATCCTGGAAGGGAAAAAAACCTGCCAAACTTCAGGAGGTTTTTTGTCTGAGCTCTCCCCAGCTTTGTCCCCTTGCCAGCTTCTGCATTCTTTTTCCAACTGAGTTTGTGTAATCATTTCAGTGACTACTCAAGCTGTACCTCCTCTCTCGAATTTCAGTTAGATGTGACTTACAAGCCAGAACTGCTGTTCTGCTCAACAGTATTGTTCTCTACTACCCATTCATTCTCTTGTCCTTAACCTGTGGGGCAGGAATGCAGAAAGCAGGGCTCCCATACCTCACTCATGGTCTTCAGCAGTAGGCGACCACCAAGGCACTGGTGCTGACAGAAAGGCATTCTCTGTGAGACTCCCTGTAAAATGGAACTTTCCAAGCAACACACTGCCTGCTTAATGATTTCAGTAATAAAATCACCGATACCAGCAATGAGGTAAAAGCTTCCAGAGAACTTCCTCACCTTTTTCCTGTATTTCTGTGTCTATTTGTGCTTTGAAATGAATAAAACAAATACTTCTTATAGACATTTGGGCAGCTGACAAACATTGTGGCCAGAATTTGGGAATCTGCTTTTCTACAGATGACTTTTTCTAGAATAGGTGGTTTTATGTCTGTATGCCTACCTTTAAACACACAGACACAAAAGAAAACCCTGAGAAAAGTGGCAAAATCAGTATCCTCAACCGTAAACTTGCTACTAAAGACATTCCTATAGGTTACTGCTATCAATCATCAAAACTTACAGTTTTAGTTTCCTTCCATTTCTCTAATGAAAGTTATAAAATATATTCTGTCCATGGGACAGGCTACTAAAGATTAACTCCTTTATTCTTGAAAAGAAATACAACTTCTGGAATTTTCTGCGGTTGTAATTTGCAAAAGCAAGAAGCCTGATTTCCCCACTATTCTCATTTCTCTGTTCTTGTTCTTTTGAAAACCTAATTATGCAATATCACCAATCCAACTCAAACCCTTCTGGTTTCTGTAGTGACCAAAATTACTTGGCATTGAAAAACTCTGTTGGGGGAAATAATGAAATCTGATATAGTTCAATATCATCATTACTGCAATTGGCATTTCTGGGCAACTAGGCAGGCAAGGGGCTCCAGAGCCAGGTTTGCCTTCTCTCTCACCACAGCCAGAACTGATGTGAAGAAACTGAGATGAGTAAGTTATGTTCCACGGTAGCCTGGATGATACCTGGTTCTGCAGAGAATAGTTTTAAAGAAGAAAGGGAGGCATATGACATTTGCTAGCTAACCATGAAGAGGAAAAAAATGATGAGGAGTTTGGCCAAGAATATGCTGCACTATTACACAGCGGATTGCATTTGCAACTTCCTACAGCTCAGGCCAGAAAAAGATACTTGGGAAGGTGACGCTCTGGATGTGCCAGAAGCGCCAGCTTCCACTAGCTATTTTTAACTGCAGGAATTTCATTAGAAAGGATGGATGCACACAGTTGGCCTTCCTTCCTCTTCATCCTTTCTGCAACTCAGATATCCCAGAGTGCTATCTACCATTACAACTGGCACTGCCTTTTGTGCATGCACTGGCAGCCCAGGATCTGCTCCAGCACAGGGTAAGCTACATACCAGGACTGAGCATCCTCTTGGAGGAGACCCTGAGCTGGACTCATCAAAAAGTCAAGAAGAGAAGAGCAAATCAAAAAAGGGATGCAGCATGTTTTGCTGCGATGATTTTGACTTGTGTTGCATGCCATAGTTAGCCCAAGAGAAGCAATAAAAGTAATTTCCTACTCTGCTCTCAACCTGCATAAATTATACCATTGTTTCATTTACTAAAGCATCCCAGAAGTGAGATGGCACAAAGATATTTCTGGACTCAGCCTCTCTAGACCTCATCAGAATGTATTCTCAGGTGCAGGTTTGGATGTGGTATCATTCGTGTGTTCTGGCCCACAGACAAAACAGTTGAGTTGCTACAAATATGCTGCCAGCATCCCTACCTTTCTATGTCCAGAATAATAATTAGCTGGGTTAATTTCCAAACTGGAATATTTCTCAGTATGCCAGTAGTGGAGCCAAAGCACCTGTTTTCATAGCATTTTTCCATAAACCCTACAGCCTCTTCAAGCAGCATCCAATGCAAAGCAACTCTGCATTGCTGTGTACTTTCTCCTGTATGTGGATATTTACAATGATGTCCAGTTTTGAAAATGAGACAGCTGATAGCCTGACAAAAATTTTCCTCCAGTCCTGTTTTATTTTTAAGAGAAGCATAGAGACCAAGTCATGGTTAAACAAAGGAAAGAGGCTCACTTGCCACTGACAAGCCAGTGTCTGCATGTTTTGTTCCCTATCTATAAAATAGCATTCTGAATAGTACTTTCCTCATGTTGTAAGTACCCAAGTAGTAAATAATGTAAGGTGCTTAGCAACTTTTTGTATATGTATATGTGTATATGGAATAAAGCTGTAGGGGACAATGGGACACAATGCCATGACTTGTTACTGATCATGTGTAGCAAAATCAAACAACTCTTGGTATCACTAAAGTAGTTATACTATGAGTTTTTTGTTGCCTGGCACTCTACAATCTTAGAAGGGGCTTAAAAACTAAATATTGGCTTTAATCTTTTTATAATATGTCTTCATTAAGTACCCCTTGTAATTTAATGCAATTTGTGGCAAATGCTAATACTGCTTTGGGCCCACTTCTCCCTGTCAGCTGTATCTGTTAAATTATGCATTTCCATCTGGAAAGAAACTGTACAGGACTGTAGGCTCTCTTTCACTTAGAGTCAGGAATGGAAAGGGATTTAATTAGATGCTCCGTGGTTGAGAAAAGGACTAGAGCAAAGCCTGGGTGGTCCATGGAATCTTCCACTGGAAAACAAGACTGCAAATTGTTCTGTACAAGCCTGCTTCTGTTTGCTCATTTTGTTTACATTGTTTGTTCTTACAGATTAAAATAGACAGTTACTAGGCAGATAAACAGTGTTTCCTTCCATGACAATGTTGTCTAGAAGTTAAGAGAGCAGCATGGGACAATATATGCCTGTGGTTCATTTTTGGCTGCATCACTCCAACTCCCTATATAACTTGGAGCAGAACATTTTTAGCTTGTGCTTCAGTGCACCCAGTTGCTAACATTTTTGTTCCACTTTTCCAATTCGTACAAGGGGGCTAATACAGCTTTCTGCTCTCCAAGAGGAAACAAGGTGCATTCAGCTTGCTCCACATTTTCTCAGCTGACTGCCAATGCAGAGGGATGCCACTCTCGCAATTCCTCTTGCAATGGATACCTGTATACCCATTAGGCCACTGACCAAGCCTTAACAAACTGAAGTGTCTTTAGAAGGCCTGAATCAGAAGCAGAAACTCATGAGGAACTTAGCAAGTCCCATCTAGACTTAACTGCGAGTCAACTCACATGCAGTGATTTCAATCATGTGCCCTTTCACAGTTCAGCTGAACTTCAGAACATAATAGATGCAGCTTTATTTAGACTTACAGTGCAGATCGCTGATTGGAGTGCCTGGCAGATTAACTTATTCCTTATGGTTTTTCTGTTCCAAAATTCAATGGAGTCCACATTTATAAAAGAGGGAATGCAGAAGGCTAAGTGGGAAAGTGGGCTATGACTGGAACTAAACTTATTTATTAACCTATTTGGGTTGCATGTTAAAGAAAGGAAGCTATTATGCTGTTGTTTTGTGGGATGTTAATGGGAGCTCTGGGCATAATTACTCTGTGTTGGTGTGTGTGAATAAACTCCACTGATAAAAAATATGTTTGCCCGGTAGTAAGTTCTCTTTCCTTGAAAATGAAAGGGAAGATGAGAAAAAAAAAAAACTGAAAAAGAAAAAAGAGGAAAAAAAAGAAAAAAAGAAAAGAAAAAGAAAAAGAAAAAGAAAAAGAAAAAGAAAAAGGAAAAGAAAAAGAAAAAGAAAAAGGATACGTTTTAGGGTTAAGCAAAAAAAGAAAAAGGAAAACCACAAAGGTTTACTCCTTGCTACATTCTTGGGTAGGAAAAGGTTAAGCATTCAACATTTTTCTTTTCTTAGCAAGTTAGAGAACTGTACATCAGACACATTGTCTGCCAAATGCTTCATTTACTACCAGCTGCATTTTTACTTTGTTGAGAGATAGCTGAAATAAAATCACTGTTCTTTGTGCAAACGGCATGCTAAATAATGCACGGCTACAAGATTATTAAATAGCAAAGGCATTTGATAATATTAGAGTCAACCACAAGTCCCACTTCTGCTGATGCACAGAATTTTGAGTAATTAGTCATTGCACAGAGTGTTGTATTTATATCCCCTTGAGCCTCAGACGTTAGGCCACAAAGTCAGGAGACAAAGAATTGCTGTTATTAGGAGGACTGTTTTGGATTTATTTATATTCTAAGGCTTTATTTCAGTGTCCACTTCACTCCTCTGGCTCAGGCTTCCTCCAAACCAGAAGATACAGCTAAGTCAGAAAATTTTAGTGTAAACCATATTTTTACAGACAAGACCTCTCAACTTCAAGCAGAAGCACTTCAATGAGTTTGCAAAGCCCCCAAAGAAGCACAACTGGCCTGAGGTTATATGAAAAGCCTGGGAAAAAGGCCTCCCAGGTTCTGTTCTGATCTCTAACAGACTTCTCATGGCTTATATGCAACACATTAATAGCAGCTCCAATTTATGGACAGATAAATTGGGATACAAAGAAGACACGTAACTCTTCCAAGGATTTACAGCAAGTCTTTTGCAGAGCCTTGGAACTCTTAATCAGTCCTTTGTTCAAATTGCTAAACCACACTGCCTTCTTTAGACCACAATTGCTGCACAGGCCTGAATACTGTGACATATCTAAAATTATATAGCTATACACTTACATGAGGCTTTATTAAAATAAAGGTTGTGTAACATCTTCAGAGTTCAATACAAAGCTGCTCAGTGAGCAATCTACTGTTTAAAGACAGCCTTCATAACTCTCTCTCCTAGTAGAAGAGACAGCTCTAATAAATTGTAATAAGAAATTTGAGGGAAACAACAGGATTTGAACACAAAATATCTGATGACAATTCATATTGTAGCAATAAGCCTTTCTTTTGCAGAACTGACATGAAAAAATAATGGGAACATTTATGATTATGACAAATAGTATGTATCATATCTCTGAGAATATTGCACAGAAAAGGACTATACAGAATAAATCATATGTTCATGTCAAATTTCAGGCAGAGTAGATTAAATGTTGAAATTTATCCCGTTTCCTAAATGACTTTTATGTCTACAAGCACGGCACTTCAACCTGTGAGCTTCTTCTAGCAGGTCATGCAATTTCTGTATCCAAAAAGCACAACCAGACACAGAAAATGCTGGTAATATAGGAAATTATGTGGTAAATGTAATGGTTGTGCTTAGAAATACTGTGAAGTTAAACATTCTAGGTTCTCCATGACATTTAAAAGAGGGACCATTGACTTGCTATGATTCCTAGGGGCACCATTGTGAAAAGTGATTCCAAATTTTCATTTAATATTGTGTGCCCAAGTGCATCCCTTTGCCTTTCAAGAAAATACATCCATGCCTAAGACAGACATGCAGATACCTGATATCCTGGCTGTGAGTGTGCTAATGCAGGACTTTTTGCACACAACAGAGGTATATGTAAACCTACAGGTCAACTGATGAAGAGATCTTAAACAGAGCAACTATACTATGCATTTAGAAAACCAGATGAGACAAAAATTAGAAAGTCACCCTAACTGGTGCAAGTATATATTCGTCATTTTGATCCAAGCTGGGCTATGGAGCAAACTGGAGGTTATAAAAACTAACTCTAGATGACTTCCTCCCCAAAGTGATCCCGGTGCTGTAACCTAGAAACGGAAGGCCAACAGAGGGGCAGCTCCAGCTTACTTAGAGAGCCCCCCATTTTCCACTGATACCGCTGCACAGGAGAGATTCTGCCAGTGCCAGCCCTCCAATTCGAATCATGGACCCTAGACAGGACATCCCACCTTCAACTACAAGGGGCAACCACAGAGCAAATCCCAGAGCCAGCAAACACGTTCCAGCCTGCCACAGCCACTGACCATCAGATTGCCCCACCTGCAGAGGAGGCCTGGCATGGCTCTGAAGCTCAGATCCTGAGTAACCCAGAGCTCCAGACAGCCTGAATGCCTCCACAAAGTCCACCTGCGCATGCACAGCCCCAGGCAGGCCTCTGGCAGTACCTCAAGGACTTGCATCCCAGCTGTCACTTGAAGCGCTCAGCTCCATACTATCCCATAGTGCTTTTCTTCAAAATGGAAGAGAACTAATCTCACTGCTGGCCAAATTCCAGCTTTGAGTAATTACATTCTTCTGACAAATTTTCCTTGGCAGTTTCAATGGAATATAATTAGTAAATGTAAATAGATGTAAATAGTGCTGTAAATTACACTTTGCGTGATTGTCAGAAGCAGAGGGGGAGAGCGAGGGTGAAGGGGCAAAACCAGCAGAGCTTCATTCTCCAGTATGGATGATGTTGTGGCCTTCTATCTCATCAGACCACATAAGTCTCTGCCCAGATGGCTTGTTCAGGGCTACTGCAGCAACAGATGTCAAAATCCAGGCTCATCATGTGGTTCATCACACAGATCATCCACTTCACCTGAAGTACAATTCTGACATGATGGTGTTCGGTCACGTCCCACAGCTGTTTGTGAGCAGCTGCCGTGCTCCACCTCAGCTATGCTTCTGCTTTAGCAGCAGGCAAACTGCTTCAGACACACACAACTGCAAAATGTGTGTATGTGACATTATTGTTTTCTATGAAATGCTTATCAAATTTGTGAATGATTTGTGAAACCTTCTGCTACCAACAGAAGAAGTGTCATGTAAATGGAATTATATAATTATCCTTCACAGCTATTTTAATGTAGCTTCATGTACTAGTTTCACCTAGAGTGGAAATAGCTTCTTCCAAAAATAAAGTAAATGCATATATTTAACTTAATATAGTCAAGTAAATTTAAAAGCAACTATTTAAAGTAATGAAAATAGAATATAACGTATACCTACATTAGTACTTTATCATGTGTCAAATGTCTCATGTACGTCAACTGTTTCATATACAAATTGATATAGCTAGTGGGATTAATCAGATCTTTCTGTCATACAGAAAATTCAAGTATGATTTTTCAATAATTCACTTATTTTTCTGTTTATTCAAAATTTGCATATAGAAAGTAGATAGCAGGAACTAGTAAAACGAAGGGAAAGTTAATTTTCTTAACAAAAGCTTATTGCACTAGTTAGCTATAACAAGCGAAACAGATGTTTCAGCTTTACAATACCATGTCTTGCAAAACTTCCCTCTGAACAACTATTCGTGCTCTACACGTTTTGGACTGTGTATGGAGAGCTCTGCTAACAGTCATGAGAAGCATTGCATACATTACTAAAGCCCACACTAAGATAATTAGTGCTAAAAAAAAGAATCAACAGGCCATTTTTCCCTCTTTATAGTATTGATTTAGTGTGGGTGAAAAACGCCAGATTTTCAATCTTGAAGATTCATTTTCCACCACAGAGTGGGAGATGGAGCCAGCTTTTCCCAGTGTACTGCCAATAAACGGTTAGACTAATCACCTCAAGGGTAGGGAGGAAAAGCCAGGCTCGACAGCCGATCAACCCTTAGGGTCTCTGATGAACCTGTGGACATGAAGAATGGGAAGCACACAAACTGGGACAAGAAAGTCAAATTCTTAATCATTGTGGCTGTACCTACCCAAGTATTTTGTTCTTCAAAAATTCCTAAAATTGCTGTGGACAACGGAAATTACCAGGAGTCAGTACTGATGTTGCAGTGCTGCAGAGAGGACTCTGGGCAGTGGTAGCAGCTATGGAAAATTTCTACAGCGAAAGGGGACTTTGAAGCTAATTTTGTATCTTACATGCATATCTTCTAAATGGCAAACTCTGTTTTTTAATAAGGACTCTGTAGCCTTTTGCAAATTCTGTGACAGGGTACACACGTCATTTAACTCTTTGTCTGGCAGTAACTTTACCTTCTGCAGATCTAAACGGTATCAATACAGATACAGGCACATAACCCGATCTGATTGTACCTGGTCCCTCGAGATGCTGAAGTCAGGGCAGTTTAAGGTAACAACTTTTTGTTTTTAGTATCAAATGGCAGGCTAAGAGCATACACATGAACCACTCTGAATACCCTGTGGGTAGGTGGCTACTTGGTAAGCCACCTTACATCTTGATCCTTCCCCTGGGGAAGGACCTACAGTGGACACGCCTTGAAGAAAGTAACATATCCTACTAGAATGTTTAATGCTTATTTTAATAATAGAGCAATCCAGGTTAGTTGAGGATGACATTATTTTGCTTAGTGTTTTTAAGGGTTGTTTTAAAACCACTTGCTTTCAGGCAAAGTGATAATCAGGCTAAGCACTGTAAGACTTTTATAATGGAAGGCCAACACATATTTTTTCATTCAAGCTGCAAGAATAAACCAAGCACAGCTGTTTTACTGAAAACAACCCACTGGTATTTAAGTAGATTAACAAAATTAACTGCGAAAATCCTCTGCTATGTGGACGCCAATAACCTGTTGGCCACAAGGAGGCAGGGCAAGGATTTAGTAAATTAAAATAAACTGTTTTTATTTAAAATAAAAAGAATTTTTTTTTAAAAGAGGAGCATTACATTCATTCAGACATGAAACTCTGAACTGGTAGGCAAGATAAAAAGCATTTTTCATCCACAGTGTGTGGTTTCAGCGTTGCTGTTTTATTCCAAGAGCAGCAAATCTTTATCTTTAAGATATCAAACAATAGCTGATCTGGAAGCAATTTTCTTCTTTTGAAAAAGCAGATCACACATATTTCTTCAACATCACTTCTGTGTGATAGAGAAAAAGCTCTAACAGTAAGCTTTGATAGCAGCAGTAGATTTACCAGCTCAGGGCAAGAAGTTGTACTGCCGGTTCATAAGGTGTTGCTCCCAAGCTAATAAATCCTGCTTCTGGGCAGCTTTAGGAGCTCTGCCTTTCACTTCTTTGGAACTTCTAATTCTGGGCTAAAAGCAAGCAGAGGCAATTTGGCATCTCTTGTGCCCTACTAAGAACCTTGTGCAGAGTGATGTCTCCTTCTCCTAACTAGAAATTTAAGACATTCCAAAACCAGTACTAACCCAAGGTAAAACTTCTAAATGACAAAGGAGCAAAGGAGGAAAATAAAACCAAAGTATCTCTATTTCAGAGTTATGTAGAAAAAGATTATATTGAACAATGAAACAATGCCTTCCACAGTATCAGAATATCACAGTCCAAACTTATAAGCGATCTTCTGATCAAGATGAAGTGACTTTACTCTTAGTTCTGCTACTGCATGCTACTGACCTAGGTGATTTCAGCTCCCTATGCTTCTGTGTCCTCATCCTTTAAGCAGTTGCCTTTCCTCTTTGTGAATCAGTATGAGGTCCATGGATAAAAAACATGCTACAAGAACTAGTTGTTATTAATGCAATTCAGATATGGAATGTACCAGATGGTAAAATCTCCAGGATTTTAATGAACTATTGTAACAGAACATATGTAATATGACGTTAATATAACAGGCATTTAAATGTATAGTTAGTACATATAACACGACCTGCTCTGCTCTCAGTAACTCCACTGGAATTATTTTGGATTTATGTCAGATAATACTAGGAACACAAAATAGCCCCATATGTGCAATGTGCTAAGGTTTTCATAGCAATGCTATCTTAACTATTGCCTGTCCTGTTTTAATCTTTTGCTGGGGGTATTGTATTTTGTGGTTTCACAGAGAACATTTTCTGCACTTAGTTCTGAGCAGGAAGCAAAGAAGAACCCTAATGTCAAAGATTAAGATGCACCTGATGAAGTATCCCTTACCTAGCATCATAAAACAGTCATCATGAAGCAGCAAGAACTTTTGGGTTTTTCCACTATATTCTGTAAAAATTATGTCTTTAATCACCTTATGCTAGACTTGGTAAGTAATTCATGCTTTGTCAGATGAATCAAACATTGAGTTTCAGACTGTGAGTAGTATCTCTGTTCTCTCACAGTGTTTGAGTTCCAGACAAGATGAATTAAATGAAAGGGCAAAGGTGAAAAAAGGGACTGCAGCTCAAGCCAGTGGCATCACACACTACAGTGAGAGACAGGTACTTCAGTAAAGGAGGAACATGAGGACATCTTTAGTATGTACAATAATTCTAGCTCATCTACAATACAGACTAGAAAACTCAGATGAACTGACATTTAATATATGAGACACTGGAAGCAAGATATCAACTTGACATCATAGATTAGCCTTTGTGCTAGTGCCCAAAAATTTGGCTGATTACTCACTGCTTTCCCCTAGTGCTTAAGCAGTCTTTTCCAAAGCAAGACAGTTAAACCACAAAAACGTACCGTAGTGTCCACAGCCCTGACCTTCCCAGCAGGAACGTGCTTTGGAATGGGTTCGTCTCCTGATATCATCATGCAGCCTTCTGCTCCAAGAGTAACAATTACGAGCTTACACCCTCTTTCTAACAGCATGCGTCCCACCTTTTCAGCATCTTCAAGGTTGCCAACTGGGATGCCCGTTAAAATTTCTGCCTAGAAAACAACCCACGCAAATGAAAATCATAATCTGACAGCATTCATTTTTGGACAACAGTTGCATTTGAAAACAGTATTTAGTATCTTTTTAAAATGTGTATTGTAGGATGATCATGAAACCACTTCCCACGCTGATATTCAGCTGTGTCTTGCTCCTTGCTTGAAATCAGTGTGTACTTCAGGCACAGCAGACTAATGGAGAGCAGCCTAGGCAGAGAGACACAGGAGGTGTGGGTTCTGTTCCAGCTTCTACAACTTACCTGGCATGCAACCCTTAGTAAAATCACATTTCTCCCACATTCCTCAGCTTTTTCATCTGTGAAATGGACACAATGACACAGTCTTGGCAAAAGCATTTTGTGGTTTAATGTGAAAAAATGCTACAAGTCAACTTGGTCACTGTTCTTGAGGGATATTTATCACTAAGTAAGAAACTTTTTAAAGGCTTTTTAAAATTCTCAGTGTTCAGCTAGAGGGACATCACAAGGGAAAATCTCTTCCAGGAAAAAAAAAATTGCTCAACTTTGACCACTCTGTTCAGTTTAATATTTATTTTTGGATGAAAATACCTAAAATTTATCTGAAGCCCTGTTTGGACAAAGGCCCATTAAAAGATTATTATGTATTTGTGTTATGGCCATGTCTATATGCCTCTGTCAACTGTGCTGGCTCTGTACAAACACAGTTGAACTCTTCTTTTAACTGATGGTGAGCTTAAGTAAACGTCTTCCACTTGCATCTTAAAATTAATCTCTTCTAGTTCCACCCAACCAAGAGAAAAATTTCCCCAAAATCTGCAATGAAGACTTCAGAATCAAACAACATTTTCACCACTTCGTACATTTTCTTGATGGCACTGTATTGTCAAGTGTAATGTACTTTTTCTCTTCTTTTTGGCAGGGAAGAGAATAAGAATGAAACAGGCGGAAAGGGAAGAGAAATTGTCTTTTCTCTGAAACAGTCTACCAGGCAGTGCTCCTGCATAATACCGTATGCCTTCAACTGTAAGTAAACAGACATATTACATTTTGTTGTCTTCACTAAATTTTGTCCTGCTTGCCTAAGAAAAGGGAAGCCTTACTGTAGCTTGCATTACAAGGTTGCTGCTGGATGGTGAAGAATGCAGTCTGAAGCATGTTCAGATAACTGCTTCATAGCTGAGCGTAACTTCCACCCTCTTAGGGCTTATTTTCAGTGGAAAACCTTCTTTGGAACCTCTTCAGCAGCTACTCTCCTGACCTTTGCCGCATGGGCAGCTCAGCTTCTTGGGAAACAGCCGCTGAAATATTTCAAACTGCCTTCCTCTGCATGAGTGAAACTTGAATTCAGTGCTGGCAGTTGTCGATGTAACGAACTGTGAACGGCAGCGCTTAAAGCAGCGCTTCACGGAGCGCAGGCCGTGCCCGTAGCGAAGGGAGGGCGGGCAGACGGCTGGGACAGGAACTACCACAGCCGTGGAGGAGCCAGCCGCCCCCAGCCGTGAGTCAGCGCCCGCTGCTCGCCACTGCCATTTCCGGACCTGCAGCCTGACCCCGGCGACAGCAGCCACCCTTGGGCTCCGAAGGGCCGCACTGTGCCAACACACTCCCTAGAGCTTACAGCATCACTAGCAAGGCACTTAATCGCTTTAATTTTTAAACGCACATGACCAAGTTCTGCAGTCCCTACTTAGATGCACAAATGATTTCAAGCGCTGTTGATCCGAGCCTGGTGTGGCAAGACTTGGTTGTTAAACTTGTGCACTGCAGGGGCAAGGCGTGGTCAACACGTACACGCGATTTAAAATTACTTTTTTTAACCGCACTGATCCCAGACAAGAATATAGTAAGATCTAGGCAACTAAATCTATCCAATTTTCTCTTTGGCATGCCACCATGCTGCTCGAACTTCTCTTGCAGTACAACCTATTAAAGAATATTAATCATATTTCAGTTTTTAAAAGGTTATAAAAGTATTTTCAAGTAAGAAAATTTGTTTCAAAAAGTATCTCACAGAACCTTTTGAATGTATCTTCTTGCAAGGTTTCCAGGGAACCAATACGCTAATAATGGTTTTGGAGTAACTACAGATAGATGACATACAATATTAAAATATATATGTACACGCTATTCAAGTGTCTAAAGAGTCTTTGTCTCTTCATGAATTTTAAGATCTCTGGAGCAGGAACTATGTATTCAGAATACCTGGTACACTGTGTTACAAGAATAAAAATAATTTAACACAAATCCTTGAATGAAACAGGCAAACTGAATTTTCAGTGTACTTTATGAAGGGCAATAATTCCAAAAATTCTACCTCTGTTGCAAAGTCTCCAGGAGGAAAGTGGATTTGGTTTTGGTAGAGTAACAGTAAATCTAATATTGGTTAATTTACCTGGTATTTATACTTCTGTAAGCTCATGATCAAGGTAAAGGAAGTATTTAAATATAATATTCTTCCTAATGAAATGCACATCCTGTATGCTTTGCATTAAGACAGTACTCCTCTTTGTGCTTCCCATGTCCCAAACCAACAGGATTTTTTGCTTGAGTAGTGAAAGAATTGTTTTGGGACTGATATTTGTAGAAATGTTTCTTTTCATCTTTACACTGCTTATACCAATAAACAAAATTATTTTGAACAGACAGAGTCTGTATAAAAGTAGATCTTCAGCTGCTTCAAACCACTATCATCTAACTCATCTACAGCAGGATGGTACAACTAAAAAACACTGGAACAAGCTGGAAGAACCATAAAAGCAGCAGAAGCCAGACAGATTCTGTGCCAATGATTAGAGATTGCGGTAAATGTCAACTGATGTTAAATACTGTGGTGAGTTTTCAAGTTCCTCCCTTCAGTAGAATCTTATTTAAAAAACAAACTGTGGTACAATTGAGGGAAATAACTAATGGTTATGTAAAGAAAAAAATTAAATAACAATACTAAAAGCCCAATGTGGACATTTGCCATAGTACTGTACAAAAGAGCAGCAAATGAAGAATTTTATTTTTCTGCAGCTAGTCTCATAAAACTCCTCAGTTAAATGGACCTATTAAAGCAGGACGGCATTCCACACAACTGCTGTCAGAATAAACCTATGATGGATATTATATAATTAATCTACATACTATTTTCATAATTTTGTTTACAAGAGTGGTAGAAAAATTTAACTATAACTTTTAATTTCATTGATATGAAGGTTCTTGGCCATAGTCCTCACTAATCTTAGCTAAGTCTCCATTTCTTTTTGGACTGTGGAGTCTAGTCATGGTAAGATGACACAAACCAGAACTGCTACAGGAAAGAAAATGGCCCTGCTTTTTCCCTGCCACTCCTGTCCACATGGCCCATTCTCTTGTGCCAGAACAGCCATTTGTATGGCCTGGAAACAAACTGAATTACATGGCAGATCTGTGTTAAAATTAACACTACTGCCAGTCCTACATTACCTCCAAAAGTCAATTCAAAACAATTAACTTCTTTCAACAGCAATAGTAATTTACACTGGCTAAAACTGAGAATGATCCTAGCATATGAACATTTGCCAATTGTTCCTAGCTGTGGTGCATTTGGGGCAGCCACTTCCAGGGAGATGTTCTGGATCCTCTGCTTGGCATTTGCAGGACCACATCTGCAGCATCGTATCTAGTTTTGGGATCTCCGGCACAAGTAAGACACTGACCTACCACAGCACACTGTGGTGGAGAGCCATGAAGACAGTCAGAGGACCAGAAACCAGGACATACAAGAGGAGGCTGGGAGAAGCAGGCTTGTTCAGCCTTAAGAACTCCTGGCTAAGGGGAAAATCTAATTGCTAGGGCAATTTAGTAGGTGGGTATAGAGAAGATGAAGCCAGAGTCTTCTTGAAGGTGCTCAGGGATAGGGCTAGAGACAAGCACAAACTAGAACATGGGAAATTCCAATATTAGGACAAGCTTTTTCACCACAAGGGTGATGAAGCAGTGGAACACGTGCCCAGAGGTCACGCAGTCTCCAGCCTTGGGAGATTCAGAACTTGACTGGACAAAGCCCTGAGCAATCCATCCTGAACTGGACAGGCTTCACCGGGGTGTTCGACTAGGTGAACATCCAGAGGTCTGTTCCTAACTTCCACAGTCCTCTGATCCTCAGCAAATATAAACTGGTGAAATAACAAGAAGTATTAATTCTTTGGGGAGCAGTCTACCATTTGCACTGGGTTTTGTGCACCTAGCCCTATAACGACTTTGCAAATGTTGCCAGGTACTTCTGGAAGAGAAATAATAAATAATAACAGGGAAACTGTCCCAGTTTTAAGGCTAATGCATCTAAAACTACATATGATAATTTAAAATACTTTTAATTTCAAATATTTAAACACAGTAAGTCAGTTGGCTACAAACTTGGCCTGTACCTTAGAAGATTTCTTTTGAGACTGACAAAACAAGAATTCAATCTCATTAATTCTAACACATGTGAACAGTCCCCAAGAACTAGTACAACAGATTTAGCATATAAGAAATTGCAAGGTCAGGCCACAAGCCAAGCTAGTTCCAGTTGTTTCAAATTATAAAATTTTTATATACATACAGGCAGAAATACTTATCGTGCTAGAATAATTAAAAACTGATTGAAATGAATTGGCCTGAAGCTATTAATCTCCCTCCCAAAAGTAACATCTTTCATTTTAGACTAAATATGGGAAAATTCATAGTTTCCAGCAGCTGATAAAATGGGGTTTAGAACAAAGACAGAAATAAAATATACTGTGAATGGCTGGCAACTTCTATGTAATGGCAGAATAGTAGCATTCCATTACTTAAAACACAAAAGGCAAATTCAAGAGATGTTCTGAAATGTTTTATTTCTAAAGGACCTGGGGGTTTTTTGACTCCTAGAGAGATCAATTATATTTTCTTAAGAAAGATTATCCTTAGTATTAATCTCTCTATATTAAGCAGTATCTTAAACGTCCTTATCCCAGACTACAGATAAAGTTTTATAAACTTGATATTCTCTGAATCTTGCAAAAGGCAATAATGTCTCTTGATTCTGGACATACTAACAAATATTTATTCCAAAAAATGATCTATCCTCTATTAATAGACAGTAACACTTAAAAGGAAACAGTAGGAATGTATCTGTTTTTCTGTGTTATTTTTATACATCTTACAGCTTTAACAAAATTAGCAATTAACTTGTACCGTTTTCTACTATTGAAGCTCCAAAGTATTCTGCTAGCATTTAATTAAATCTTTGCAAGGCCTTCTTTAGATCAGAAGTCTGATACCCATTTTACATTAGGGAGAAAGCAGTTCCCAATTTTGCATTAAAAATAGCTTGTCAAACTTAATCATTTGCTGTAACCATTCAGGAGTTTTTCTTCTCCTGAAGGGCTCCTCAGTATTCTTTGAACAGAGAAGCAGCTGTTCTTCCAAATGTTTAGGATCAAATTGAAATTGCTGATGTGCAATATATTTTGGTTCCTAACCTGCAGGGCTATGTAACTGCATGCACACGCTACGAAAGAAAAACAACACATGAACTGTATTGACATTGTGGTTATGCCTAGAGCCATCTGCAGCAAGGAATCACACAAATACGTGGGAAAAAATTGGTAAGTATTCCAAAGAGCTTGTCTTGTATAGGGTTGTCTCTTTTTCAACATTTATAGATGACTGAAAAGAACAACCATTAGTTTTCACCAGGATGACATTGGATACATTTATTATTCATTAGAAGAATTAGGGGAATGGAGAACTAGCACATTCCTGCACAAACCTCAGGGATTAGGCTGTGCTGCATCTGGGAATTAACAAACTAGTCTCAACAAGTTTGATCTTTCTGGGAAAAGATAAAACTGAACTACAGGCTAAGCAAAGAAAGAACTGATAACCTTGCAAGATTTGTTCTGACTTTTTTTGTTCATGAACCACATAAAAAGAAAGTAATGTCAGACATAAAAACCCCTGTTATTGCAACAAGCAAGAGTGAAAAGAACAGCTTGTGAAGAGCCTTCTAGACAAACTAATGGTAGATAATTCACTGATAGCGTAGTTTTGTTTGCTTCTCTCTAGCACGTAAATCCATAAGAACAAGCTGTGCTGTTATACCAGATATTGCATGTGATTTCATTAAATCCTAAAGCATTTAATAAAGAATGGAATATAAAGTGTTGATATTTGATTGTATTTGATATTTGCATGTTTGAGAGCCAACATCCCATGGCTGACACTTATGGCTGACATCTTTAAACTTCTATTCTGTGACAAAGGCATTGCAGACCAAGACCCCAACGTTTAGAGCCATAAATAACAGAAATGCCTGACTCAGTAATAATTCTGGTAATCACAAGGACTATCTCCTTTTTCTCATCTTAAAAATACAAACACTTCACACAGTCTATGAGATGTCTTAAACTATATGGCTGATGTTATGTTTCACAGCCAACATAATTTTCTGTTATGAACATACTGTTCACATAATATCCGCAAACCACGGGATTTTATAATTTAAAAGTATTTCTTGGTGAACAAGAAAGAGAGGGACATTATGATAAAATTGTGATAAACAGTTGTAAATGAAAATTACTAAGAAAGGCAAACCAAGCAATAACAAAAAAAATCTGGGTAAATTTAATCTTGTCTTAGAACATATATCTGTGTTAAAAAGAATGTTTTAGAAGCAGTTGAACTGGGTAGCTCTAAAGAATTCATCTTCAAACCCAAGGTGATTTATTAACTATTTAAAAGACATAGTAAAGATAGAGCAGAAATTTTTTCCCCTGGAAGTAGCTAAAAATACCAGATAAAAATTAAAAAATTCCAGAAAGGGTAAAGCCAGAACATAAATAGGATTTTGGCTAGAAGGAAGACATTTGAAACTTAGAAATACCAAGTAGAAGAGGCAATGGAGCTGGAACAGAACATCTCAGGAAGGCAGTTGTAAGCAGGATATTCAATAAATTTGGCCATAAAGAATAATAACTTTTAAAAATAAAAAAAAATGACCATAGTGCCTTAGAGAAAAAGTCCATCTTATCCAAATGCTCTTTTCTAACTGTGACCACCAGTAAATACTGAGGGAAATTTTAAAAAAAAAAATGGATAAAAAGGTCTTTTCCCAGTATATGTTCAGGATCACCAGTCTTAGGTACTTCCTGATTTAAGATGATAATGGAAATTCATATGTAGTTGTTTGAATGGATAAAGCTTAAAAAATTAGAATTATCTTTAAGATTTGTATAATTAATTTGTTGCTTTTAAGTACCATAGAGAGATGTGACTGCTAACCTTTATTTGGGTATGTAAACATTTATGTGTATATCAAACTTCTCAACTGTATTCATTACAGAGATCTGAAATTAAAGGAAGTAATGAAAAAGAAACCAGAAAACAGATGGTATATGAACATATAACAATTACTAAAAAAACTACTTTCAAACTCATGACATAAGAAAAACAAATGCTTGATTTTTCCTTTTTTCTCAGCAAAAAGAAAGGAACAATAGTTCATCCCTGAAAATCAGTTCAAATCAGACCCACAGAGAGAATGAAATCAAACAAAATTGAATATTACATTTGTGCTAACATAATCGATTTCATTGCAAAGTTTCAAAAGGCTGTTTTTAAAAACAAAGGTATTTATGAGCCATTGTTGTTCTCAGAATATGCTGTAGGAGTCCTACACTTGGATTTATGCTCCCATGATATGACTGGCAGAAACTTCCATACATCTAGCATTTCCATAAATTCAGAAGAGATGAGCCTCCTCAACAGCAGAGAGCATATTTCTGTGCCTGACCTTGCATACAGTGATCCTAGCTATCTTCACATGGTAATTACTTTTTAAAAGAAAATAGCAGAAAAGAATGCAAACTGTACCCCCAGATCTGCAGGAAAAGGTAGATGAGTGAGCAGGGATCTATTCTAATTATACACCTGCATTTCTTCTTCTCTAAATAGAAGTAATTTTCTTTTCTCCATGTGGTGGTAATAATAATACCCCTGGCTCCAGCAAGCTACAATTCTCAAAGAATGCCTCTTTCAAGACTGTCCCCTGGCAATAAAATACAACAAAAGGAAAACTTTAACATGTGTGATGCAAAGAGAGAAAAGTCAGGAATAGACAAGTAATGAAAAAATTTTTTTGTTTCTAACATATGGGGTATAAGTTTTTGCAGGGGAAAAAAAATTAACAAGTGGCATTATGAAAAAAAAGCAAACAACGAATGACATTTGCTAAACAGTGCAAGAGTATGGATGTTCTCAGCCCAAAAAGTGAGCCACTGCACCATTTATCCAATCCAGAGGCATAGTCCAGGCATAAGAGCTTTCTGACAGCATTAAGAAAACATGATACTGGTGTTCTGCAAGTCCCCTGAACAAGAATAAATACTTTGCCTTAGCGTTCTCTTCATCACATAGAATTGAATTCTGATATCTGTTGGGCGGTTTCTGAGCCACAAATTGTATCACTGCCAGTTATCCCGGAAACTCTGTCTTCCAGAGACCTGAAGAGAAATAGCACCTCCCAACTTGCAATTTTGCTAATTCCTGAATTCTCTGGAGTATGTGAACTTGGCAGACACATAATGAAACATCCCAGAATAAAATTTAGATGTCCTTTTGGGCTACTTAGGCTGACCCTTAAATGCTAGAAGACTCACGGACTGAGAACTTCTGATATAGTTTGTGATGGCCTTTAACAGAAATTTCAAAAGAGGGTAATTGAGTCTTCAAAAATTTACACTGACAGACATTGTCATCAGACAAAAAACGCTACAAGTAAGCAGGGCCATGCTCTTCTCTTAGCTCTTCCCCCTCCTCTGCACCTAAAGGGATCACGTTCATTGCAGAAATCATGTTTAACTCTGATCAAGGCATGGTTACTATCCACTAGGTTACTTCTCCCACATTCCTGTTTATATAAAGACAGGGTGAGGGGAAGGAACACAGCATGCCTAATGCTAATAAATAGCAAATTTAAACAAAGGTCTTGTGAGATGAGGTTAATTTGTCTCTTGTGACAAACCCAATTTCCTTTGGGAGAAATAACACTTGAATTAGAAAAGAGAGGGAAAGGAGGGGGGAAAAAAAAGAAAAAAAGAAAATATACAGTTGAAGGCCAGAGAAGATTCACTGAAAACAGATCTGACAGGAAGAGGCATATGAAGCTACTATTTACGATCAAGTGCAGCAAGCGTGCATCACCTCCTGGCAAGAGAGTTTAAAACTGTCAGAACACTATGGCTAATGCATTCCTGCTAATCATATCAAGGGACCACAGAACAAGGACAAGGAACTATTTTAATATTTACCACACAGTGATAACATTTAACAAGTGTCCTTTTATGGATGTGTTTTGCTGATCTACTTGTAAGGAAGGCTGGACCCAACTTTCCTGCTGCAAACAGCTAATTTAATTTCAAGTGCAAGCTAAATTTATTTTAGAATCCTCCTCTTTGCTGGTTAGGTCAGGAATCAAACCTGTCACCTCCAAAAATCCTATGTAAGAGGAGCACGGCTCAATTTTCCTGCTCCCTATGCTACATTTCTGAGAAGAGTATCCTTCTGAAATTTTCCTGCTTAAAATTCCTTCTTTAATATGACATATGACCATTACCTCAGTTTCATTGCAGCAGAAGATATCAGAATAGGTATAAAACTGTGGATCTAGGTCAGCAAGGGCTGGAGCTGGATTAAACAAAGTCTTTACTGGAAAAAAAAAAAGAAAAAAAAATCTAAATCTGGATTGTTTTAGATTCATAAACCATCAGTTGAAAGACCATTGTGTTTCAATCACAGACCCCAATATTTATTATTAACACACAAATTACTCTCAGCTTCTGTATCCTCATCTTATACAAATGCTAAAAGCTTTGTTTATTACATTAAAGCTCCATTCTAATTCATGCACAGGCACCTGTCACGATGGGAACATGACAGAAAAGTAACAGAAAAAAACCCCAAAAAATTATTAAATTTTTAAAAAGAGATAAAAGCCTTAGACATTAATGCGATTTGTTTAACTGATGATGCTTCTTCCACGATATTAATAAGTTTTACAAGAACTGATTTAGTTCTAGAATTTTTCAGTGTCATTATCTGAGTTCTGTACATAAAGAATCACGAGTTGTGGAGTAATGAAGGGCATGTCCAGACAAGGAGTTAAGTGTGCTTCTGAATGTGTTACCTAACTTGTTCAAAATGCCACATTATAAAACTGTAGTGTAGACAAGGCCCTGTATATTTTTAATATGCTATCTGGCAGAGCTAGACCTAAACTTAACATGTGGTAGAATATGTTAGTTAACCTAACTTTAAACTGTAGTAGCCTAAGGCCCCTTGTAGCAGGAGCAAAGGTTTGTCATGAGGACAGTGTAAGTGACTTACTCACTACTAACACAGGAAGTCTGCAGCCTTGGTTTTTCACTTTGCCAATTCTATGATTAATACTTGTGTCTTAACCACAAGGCCATAATTTTTAAATAAAGCAGACACTCTTACTTCAGAAATATTCCTTATAGTCAGTGATCAAATCTTCCAATTTAGATGCCTAGATTTTCAGCCCTAAACACATATTTAGACTGTAAGCTATAGCATGTAGTAGGCAGACACCCGGAACATCTCTGAATCCCAGTGAGTGCCCTAACAGACAAAGATGCACAGAGACTTCCGAAATCTGAGTACCAAGAAGTTTAGGTGATTAACACTTTGAAAGTTTTAGCCTTTGACTGTACAACTTTATCATGCCTCTCTACCTGCCTCATTAAAAACAGTATTAAAGTGACAAAGACTTTTACTCAGAAGTCAGAAAATACCAGAATTAGGAATTCCAATGAAATCTTAATTTGGCTCCCTTATATTATTACAATACAGTATGTATTATAATAAACTCTTTAATTATATGATCACATACCACTGAAAAACAGCATGTGATCACATAATTAAAGACTGCAACATAATACATATGCAGAAAGGAGACAAATTAAGGTTTCACAGGCAACCTTAACTCTTGCGTTTCCTATTTTCTTAATACAACCCTAATGAAATTTTGTTAAACATAAAACTTTAAGGTATACTTCCCTAGGTAAAACAAACAAGCAGCACATACTGGAAAACAAACTGTCATGTGGTATCATACTGACATATGCGTGTGTCAGGAGCAGCACCGGAAGTGTTCCAACTTGGGTTTTAAGTAATACAGACTCATCATGAACACAGTGTAATACGCTACTATTAGTTTTCTCCCATATTTACTATCTGCTGAGCACAGGGGGAGATGGAGGAACCCTAAGATCCTCTTTCAGGTTGTGAAGAACAGCATGGCTTTTGAACAGGATAATCTGTTTGGTCCTCCTGAGGAACTTATTTCCTGCCCAAATTCTTTCCCAGAATCACAGAATCATAGAATGGCCTGGGCTGGATGGCCATTTCCCCTTGTCCTGTCATTACATGTGTTGTAAAAAGTTTGTCTCCATCTTTCTTGTAGGCTCCCTTACTGGGAGG
>VWPU01001243.1:0-39151 GCA_013398955.1 Callaeas wilsoni | reverse complement strand
CTTTTCCAAGCTGAACAATCCCAATTCTCTCAGCCTTTCCTCGTAGGAGAGGTGCTCCATCCTTCTGATCATCTTGATGGCCTCCTCTGGACTCTGTCCAAGAGGTCCATGTCTCTCCTGTGCTGGGACCCCAGAGCTGGCTGCAGTGTTCCGTGGGGTCTCACCAGAGCAGAGCAGAGGGAGAATCCCCTCCCTGGCCCTGCTGCCCGCGCTGCTTTGGATGCAGCCCAGGACACGTTTGGCTTTCTGGGCTGTGAGTGGACATTGCTGGCTCGTGTCCAGCCTCTCACTCACCAGCAGCCTCGAGTCCTTCTCCCCAGGGCTGCTCTCGATGTATTCATTCCCCAGCCTGTGTTCATACCAGGGTTGCTCCATCCAGGTGCAACAGCTCGCACTTGGTCTTGTTAAACCTCATGAGATTCCCATAGGTCTACTCCTCAAGCTTGTCACTTCTCTCCCTTTGCCAAGATCCATTCCCCTCAATGAGTTTTTATTCTTTATGCCTCCTTGCATAGGAACTACACAATTGTAACCTTTTTCACTCAACTTGCACCACATCATATCTCTTTATGGCCTACACTTCCTTTTCCCACTTCCAGTGCCCACGGCCTGCTCCCTGACTCTACCTCCATATTCCAATCTCTATTCAACAAATCCTAATCTCTGTTCCACTTTTGTTCCTCTCTCAGCTTCTCCTTTCCTTCTTCCTCTGCCACTCCCAAAAATCAAGTAAATCTCTCCTACATTTCCTTTGCCTGAAACCAACTGTCCGTCCCCAGCATTCCCATCTAGCTTTATCTCTTCTGTATTGAAATCGAGCAAGCTCCTGTTCTGTGCTTCCTGGGCGTACAACAGATCCTTAACAGTATAAAAGAAGCCTAAAACCAGATTCAGAAATTACACTGGAAGTCATGCTGCCCAAATGGAGAAGTGCCTGTATGGGCAGATGCTCGGGGGAAGCTGGCTGTGAAGCTCTTAACGATGTCTATATGAAAGGTACTTATTTTTCAGAGGTCGATAATACAGTTAAAATCAGGCAGGTTTCCATACCGTTGTGAAGGCTTATCTTTAAAAGAAAGCTCCCTTGCTATCAAGTCGTGAGTAAATTTTAAGGTAGCTGGTATTCATAATTCAAAAGCTAGGGTAGGGTGGGAGGCATTTTCCATTGCCTGGTTTCTGCAAACACAGTGCTTTGGCAGAAATTACTAAGAGTTTAACCACAGATAAACAGCTGTTATGAAAAATTGTAGCCCAAGATTAAAAGCTTGAAGCATCCGAAAAATAGATCAGTTTCTTGCAAGTGATATGGAACTTTTAACTGAGAAGGCTTCCAGCTCATTCTTCATGACAGTATTAATATGCTGGGCATTATCAGCCATCTTTTATGGAGTCTGTCATTAGAGAAGCCCAAAACCAGACTTTTGGAAGCAGCAGCAGCTTCTCACCATCGACCACTAAAAACCTGTAATTGTCCAGTCAGATTTCCACTACAATTTACACCTACTTCACATAGTTATTCACAATGCTTCCTTCCTTCCTTCCTTCCTTCCTTCCTTCCTTCCTTCCTTCCTTCCTTCCTTCCTTCCTTCCTTCCTTCTCACTATGATTGTCACAAGAATAATGAGTAATCAGTGCTACAATGAGAGGATGTCATGACATCCACGTACAAGACATGATGAGATAACCCTCTCCAGCTTACAGATCCAGATGACATTTACTGAAGAGAAGCAAAGAGTTTTTGCCTGTGTCTCCATATCCTTTCTCTCTTTTGTTTATTTCTTTCAGTAAGAATGAAAAAAAACCAAGCAAAAAACCCTCATTGAAACAGAGGTTTGAGGCATCTGGGTATGCATCTGTTTTACACAAAAATAGTCAAGTGAACGTTCTAACATGAAGTGCTACATAATACATGAGAGTATTGCAAGCTAAAAGAAGGGAAATTGCATTAACAATTTACTGTTGGCTACAGATAGATTTTTACAGTGCTACAAACTCAGCTGTTTACTTAGATTTGATGGCACATGACATTTGAACATGTGTAGCCTATTGTTTTAAAGCAGAAGCAACCAAACTTCCTGACAGAAGAGCTGTCAATGATAACACACTGACAGCACAGAATTACAGCTGGCCCATAGTTAACTACCATCTTTTCTTGATACACTGTGCTGTCTTACAGTTGCTAAGTGCTTGCATGTCTTTTCTGTGTATCAGGTTTGAATTTTTTCAATTGTTTTTAAAAAAATCTTGTCTTTTCTTCTGTCACAGGCTGGCATCTTGCCATAGGAGGGTGACAAAAGTGTGAAGCATCTTGCCAAAACTATTCACAGAGTTAGAAATAGACAAAATAAGTCATGGATACTGATTCATGATTCAACTAGAGTCCATTAACCACTAGATTAAGAATGCTGTTATCTATTTTCATAAAACATAATGAAAAAAATACAGTGCAACAGGTGCACAGCAGGTCATGGTGCAGAAGGTGAACTGGAGAGCCCACAATTACAGCGTGCTGTGATCTACTGGAGCTAGCCTGGGCCTAGTTTCAAGAAAATAGTTAGTTCTGATTGCAGTTCCATCCCTGATCTGCTGCATGACTGACTATGCTATGAGCTGCCCCTTCCCAGTCTGATCTTCTGGATAGAAGGGAAAACCATTTTTTTAATCTCATATAGATGCCTCTCTTGCATAATTATTTACTTAGTGTTCAAATACTGTGGTAATTGTGCTTGAGGAACTGAAAGCATTACAGGCACTTAAACAACAAAAACATCATGTTGGTAATGAAACTCCATCCTGTTCAAGCAAAATAAATATCAGCTTTCATCTACGTATATACTACACTGAAGGAACAATGCCCTACATTTAAAAGTTCAGTACAGTAACAATTTTCTAACAATTTCACATACCATGACTGTGTCTATGCAATGGCATCATGCCCAGTCACACTCTAAGAATTTTGTTTAGGAAGAAAAAGCTTTTTTTTTTATTTTAAGGATGTCAACTACTATACAAAAAACCACAGCCATACTTACTGCTATGCTGGGAGAACAAGGGCATAAGCCTGGTTTTGAGGTAATTTCATTCACTTTTCTGTGTGTGGAACTTTACTGACTTGCATTTATTCTGCCTGTTCTGCTCTGGAATCATAGCAGAGTCAGGCCCATAGCTCCTGACCTACCAACATTATACCGTATTTAGTCACAGCACAAAAACAGGAGGAAAGGCAGCACCAGACATACAGGGGGAAAGTATAAGGGTATGAGTTGATTTGCTGTTCAAGGTTAACATTGCAAAATTTTTAAAGCAAATTCAGTTTTCATTAGCATAACATGAATTTGTTGGCTATTGTTTCAATTCTAAATAAAACTAATATGACAGAAACCAGAATAGACTACAGGATCTTTATTTAGAAAGCATGATAAAGAGTATTTTTCATGTAGCACAAATGAAAGAGAGAGAATGGCTTATGTCAAATTACCTCCACTGGCACGTGCCATTTTCAGAGCTTCAAGAGAAACAGCAGGGGTTATTTCTAGCTGGCAAACAACCACTTTGGCTTTACAGATGACATCAGAAGCCCTCTTCAGGTCTTCAAAATTTAAAAGCAGGTTGGCTCCTGGGACTATGACGATAACATTCTGTCCTAAAGAGAAGATATTTTGTTTTTTATGTTAACTTGGGCAATAAAGTATGTAAAACAATTCCTTGCACTTTTAACAATACATTTCAGATGAATATTTCAATTTACTTTCCAAAAAAACCTATTAAAATTGTATGCATTGCTGACATTTTCAAATACACAAATATTTCAGAGGATAATCAAAAAGATCAATGTACTAATGAACTAACACTGCACGATAAATGCAATATATATTCCTTCGGGAAAAATCATGTATGGGCATTCCTCATACATGTCCCAGTCTTATTTTGGTGTTTTCTATGAACTCTAAAGAAGCACTGCACTAGTCACAGTGAAGATGGTGGATACACGCTGAGGGTGATATTTGCATCTTCCTAAAATATTCCAGTAGCATTTGGAAGAGAAAAGCATCAATGTGATTACTGAATTCATATGCCAAAAATGGCATAAAAATTTTAATTTTCCCATCAGCTGGGAACAAAAAGTATTTCACACAGCTAAGAAAATTATGCACGTTCTTTAGGTTTGAGAGAAGCAGGCTTGCACCATTTACCTGAGACATTTCAAGTTAGGGCTCCTAACCATCATGAAAACCAGAAGCAGCTTGTCACCAAAGCCCAGAAAGGTGATGCCTGTGTCTAAGGAAAGTTTTATCAGAAGTGAGTAAAGAAGGTGGGCAACAGCTTCTACTGCCCTTAGAGCTGGCCAGGAGAACGGTCTAAGCACAGCTGTGCATGTGGAAGCATGACAGTGTCTCAAAGCACATCTAAGATCCTTTTTATTCTTGTAGTTGGTTTTACAGTTAGGTGAGGTTCATTTACGTAGGTTCAAAATATTCTTTTGTTTTTCTTCAGACACACAAATCACCTTCTTTTATTGCAGCTTCTTTCTTTTTTCAATCTCTGTTACAACACTTAGAGACCTTCAGGCATGGGTGCCTTCAAATTAGAATTTATTATTAATCACTCAGGTATTAACTTCAATAAGTCAGTTGTTCCTTGATTTACAGGCTCAGCCCGCCCCCGCTGAAGATTCCTTTAAGGACTGCCAATCATTAAAGGCTACCAATTCTGTAATGAATTGAATTACTCTGCAAATAAATATTTATGCTTTTAAATACATTATTTTTGTTGAATGTGACTTCAAAGTCCTTTGACTAAGAACGTGCAAAGCTTCTCTCCCTAAATACGTTCAGAAAAGAAAGCAGGACAATGGAAAGAATAATATAGTGATCTCAGAGGGAGGGACCCAAGCTTTCCAAAGCAATTCTGCTGTCAATGGTTTGGTACAGAACAGCTGCATATGAAAAGCAAAACCTCAGCACTTAAAGCCAACGCCCTGCTTTTCAACAGACAATGATGGGCATCTTGGATAAAAAACAAAAGAAAAGAAAACAAAAAACCTTCTGCAACAAGTAAATGTTACCAAAGATATCTGAATCCTGTTGAGGAAATATTCAAAGGCAAATTGCACCTATTTTGCCAAGCGTATATTTTGATAGCTTCAGGGTGCAGCAGTGCAAGCAGTAAAAGGCAGGGAATCAGTGGAACAAGAATCTCTTTCATTTCTGCCTGTCCTCTGAGCTTCCTAGAATCTCAGACTCTATCCACATGTCTTGCTGCATTATCTTGCTGAACTATTTAGCTGTACTGACATGTATATTATTATCAGACTTTAGAGCTAATGGCCCAAGGCAGTAAGGAGGGTGGTTTGCTTAAACCCATATGTACAAATTCAAGGTAGACCATGCTACACTGGATCACAGTCTGAAGCTTTTCTTCGTAACTACAAAAGGTCAGAGGCTTAGAGTCTGCTTTCAAACCTGCCAGGGAAATGCAGTACCTACTGTGGTGCAACAGTCCAGACGGACTAAACCGAGGATGGAGGGAAACCACCCCCATTCTGTTCTTAGCTATGTATACCACACTTACTGAAAGATAGCAGTCACCACGAACTTGCACCAGGGTGCATGAAGGCAGAATCTGGACCTATGCACTCACAATTAATACCAAATTTTGTATTAACAGCAATCATTTTGTTGAAAGCAATTATTTCTTGCCAGGGAAATCAGATGGGAATTCAGCATCAGGGACAACAGAGTTAAAGACAGATGGCAAAGAGGGGTGAGATTCATCTTGTCCAACATGAAATAATTTTTTAAGTTTAAAAAAAATCCTACACAGAAGAAAAGTCTGAGAAAACTAATTTCTAAAATTTTTTTTTCTATGTTCCTTCAACAAGGAAAAGAGACAAATATTTTCAGAGGTTTTTTTAGTGTTACGTATCTTAGGTAACTGTTTGAGGAGGAGATAAACTATTGTCCAGAAAAGTCTATGTACCTCTGTTAACCCCAGGTGAAGCCTTAAACTTTAGACCTAACTTCTAAAACTACTCCAGTGAGGTAAAACATTACCCACACCAAGAATAAGAATAATATATTTACTGCATTACTGTTAATTCTAAAATCTCTTTTCTTAGACTAAAAATATCAGTTTTGATGGGAACATCTATATAACTTCGAGTTTTGCAGACATCAGCTAGAATATTAAGGGCCACATTCACACTTGCTATAAGCTGTAGCAGCTAAATGAAACTGATAAGCTTGCACAGGCTTATACCAGATGGGGACTGGGTCCAGTCAGGATGAATGCTGCATACATAAAAACTGTCCTAAGCTGGGCTTCTAAAACTGCTACTGCCAGTTCTTAGAAAGATGGATAACTCAAGCCAGACTTTTTTTTGCAAGGGTCACCTTATAGATGACACCAGATGAGAAGTGCCAGTGGAAAAATCAAATGTCAAACCACTAAACACCACAGTGCAATAAATATTACTCTTTACAACTGGATGACAAGCCTAAAAACCATCAGTAGTGCTTAGAATTCATCAAAATATCAAACAGGTCAAACAATGCAATTGTAACAATAACTGCAGAGCTTGTGCATAATAATTCATACAGAAGAAAATTATATTTGTGACCAGAAAAGAATGTTACAAGAAACACATGTGCTGCCAAATCACATAGTTCATTAATATGAGGGTGGGTTTTGGGTGTGTTATGGTATCATAATTTCTAGGCAACAACTTGATAGAAGTATTGAAGAGTCTTGTACACAAAACATTCAAGTTCATGAAGAAAGTCAATATGTAGAAAGTCTCTAAAATTCAGGTGACATTTCTTCATAAACCTGAAGGTTCAAACCAAAGATTTTCCTCTATAAAAAGTATAATACAAACAAGCTGGCATATGTATTCTAAGTTTGCCTAGTTTACTTAGCCTTACCTATACATATATTTTGAATGCTTTTTTACTAGTAGTGCTTTGGTACTGAAGGTACACGCAAGTTACAAAACAATGTCTATTCACTGTTCATGAGTGATTAGTAACTTTATCAGAAAGTCAGCACAATGCCTGTCTCAAGTGAGGGTTACCTTGCAGTGTTCTGTGTAGGTGAGCTCTAAGTCCTAACTTGCAATAATCAAGAGAATTTTAATCATGACTTGCCAATCTCTGTTGTGCCTCCACTGAATTTTTGCTATGAATATGAATATGAAAGTTGTTGGACTTGTTCAAACCTCTAGTCCACTTAGGCCAACATAATGGCACCATCAACAGTCAGTACCAGATACGGACAAAGCTGCAATAACCTTCAGAGGTAATCATCTAAAAAAATTATCCACAAAGAGGGTTTTTCCTCCCTATATGTGTGTGTAAAAGTACAACACACATCATCACTTTATGGAGCTCTTACCATTCTATATCACACTGCTAGCTGAAGGTGTGCTAAGCGACAGAACTAGCGGCAACAAGGCAGACTGAAAGGGGAAACAAAACCTGGGGTTCAAAGTGGTGTGACGCACCTCGAAGAAAATGTGTTAAGAAAAGCAGCTGGATGTACCAGCTTTTATCCTTAAGAGAGAAAGTACAGATTTGACGTGTACAGGATCCTGGTATACTGAAGCTTGTGTTTAGTCAAATCAAAACTTTCTGAAAAGGCAGTAGCATAAAAGAGAACAACTGAAAGGAACACAAGGTCCCAGAAATATTTCTGCACAGATTTCTGAGACCAGCCCAGACAGAACCTTTGCAGTATCTCTGGGTTGCACATTTTTCAGTGTGGCTCTACAAACTCGTTAAACATCTCTCCACCATTTTGCATTAAAGCAGAGATTGAACCTCTCTATCTTTTATTGAAACTATACTGTATTGTCCCAGAATATAATCAACTTCAAGAGTATCAAATGTGCCTGATAATTTTCAAATTTTTAGCACTTTGCCAATTACAATAGTAGGTGAGTTATATTTGTGCAATTCAGTAATCAGTCAAGAACTTCCTAGAAATTCTGCAGCGTCAGTTAGACAGAGAGAGGTAATGTGAGGGAAGATTTACTTCAGAGCTTCGTCTGACGGTGATCTCTACAGCTTTCTTTTGCTCTGCCTTCACTCACACATCACAGTCTCATACACCCTCTACTTGCATATCTCCTGCTTCTCCCTGTGATTTTTCTGAGTTGGTTTGAGTTGGTATTTTTCCCAAGTATCAGCACTTGGAAAGAATTGGTAAGAAGGGTAGGTTAGGTGTGTAACAATATGGCAATGAAAACTTGCCCATTTAGAGACGACAGCTATGTTTTTTATTTGTCCCTCATCTCAACACAAAACACCATCACCAACCCCAACTTCAAATGCTTCTCTTTTAGGTATAATTTGAAGTAGCAGAAACTACTTTACATCAGTCCATTGAGTGCTGTGGTGTTTCAGCTATACCAGCACAGCCACTGCAGTAAAACATGCATGTGTAGACAAGCCCTTTGAAAACTGCTGTAAAGCCTGTTTAGGTCAAATCAGCCAGGTTTCTAGAGAAAAAAAAAGAAAATGTCTCTTACAACAGCAAAGCACATAAGTACTGCTATTTTACTGCAATTTACTCAATTCAGGCGCCAGATGGTTTTTGAGAGAAGTAACAACGAGAACCATTACCAATTCTGTGCATCTGTTTGCTTTAGAGCATAGTTCTGACCAGGTTTGCTCTTCTACTAGATTTTATATTAAATTTGAGGCCAGTGCTAACTTAGCATACGATTTTTTCAGTTACTCAGAGGCACAAACTACATGACATTATGCATTATTCATGTCACTATGTGAATCACAAGATTGTCATATACCCTTCACAATGCCACTAACACGTAAGATAGCCCACTGTGAACCTTGTGGCCCTGAACATCCATTTCCCTTTCCTGGTGCTTATAAAGGTTTTACAACATAAGATTAACAAGATTGTTTAGTTCCCTATCCTTCAGAAAAATTCTTGGTGGTAAAATTTTAACAGGTCATCCTCTGTTCATTCAAGTTTAGACTCTTTTTATCTTAGCTGGCCATGTGTATGAATTGGGAAATAATAAGACTGGTTCTTATTCAACTAGTCTGGACAGCAAGCCTAGTGCAAAACGTACAAAACAGTGAGGCCCAGGAGCGCTACCGGATTCCCATTGTCCCTGCTATTTACAATGGCCATAGTGGCTGTAGGCAGCATAAGAAGTGTCAAGAGTTGCTGTGTAATCTACCTGCTGATCTAAACCAAGAAAAGGAGGTGGAAGTTAACAGGCAGGTATCCAGGTTATCTAATGTGTTAGTGTTACCTTATTTCTGAATTAGAGCTGTCATGCAAGGCTTGGATTAATCTTACTTAGGGAAAATTAAACTCACATCTCCAACTAATTTGCCTAATTTTCCTGAATATTCCTGTGTAGGCTTGCCTTTAGTCACAGTTCCTTCCCAGTTTTGCTGCGTGAGTAAATAGTTATGTTTCCTTTCCCATTTTGAGCCGTAGCCCAATGTACAACCATCAGGTTACACAGAGGCTTGTTAAGTTGATGTGTCAGCTAAGCTGTGGTAACTGTTCAAATGAAGCCTCTTAGCAACTCCAAAAGTGAACTAATCCAATCACACTTAATTTGTTATGTTTGCATAAACATTATCAGTCCTGAGCTCTATATTTTGATCCAGACACAATACTTTTAAGGGCTCTCAATAGCTTGAGGAAATAGCTTGAGAAGACATGTAGATGCGGCACTTAGGTAGATGGTTTAGTGGTAGGCTTGGCAGCGCTGGGTTAATGGTTGGACTCGGTGATCTTAAAAGTCTTTTTCAACTGAAATGATTCCATAGTAAAAGTGATGAGTAAGTTGCAGTAGGAAAGGAGAGCTTTAACCTTCTAACATAATGTGTGTTCAGGACAATATGAAATAGGTAGATCAACTGGCTGATTCAATCATGCTTGAGGAAAAGATATCAAGTTTTCTGAGGACAGTTTAGCAGTCTTGATAAAGACTATGAGAACAAGCCAACTCTTTACTTCTTCTCCTGCAAAATGAGAGCAAAGGCACAGGTTAAGGAAAACTAACATGGAAAAAAAATGCCATTTCACTGTGTATTCATCACTGCAGATGCAACTTGAAATCAAGATTTGTGGTGAAATTATAAGATCAACAGAAATATTTCTACTTATACTGAGGCCAATTCCTTTTCCCAAGTGAGGGCATAATGACTCACTTGATGTCCTGAGGAGGCAAACCCTTCCCTCATAGAACCAGAGGAAACGGCCTCAAGTTATACNACTTCTCCTGCAAAATGAGAGCAAAGGCACAGGTTAAGGAAAACTAACATGGAAAAAAAATGCCATTTCACTGTGTATTCATCACTGCAGATGCAACTTGAAATCAAGATTTGTGGTGAAATTATAAGATCAACAGAAATATTTCTACTTATACTGAGGACAATTCCTTTTCCCAAGTGAGGGCATAATGACTCACTTGATGTCCTGAGGAGGCAAACCCTTCCCTCATAGAACCAGAGGAAACGGCCTCAAGTTATACCAGGGAAGACTTAGATTGGATATTAGGAAAAATTTCTTCACTAAAAGGGTTGTCAAGCACTGGAATAGGATGCACAGGGAATCAGTTGAGTCACCAACCCTAGAGGTCTTTAAAAGACGTGTAGATGTGGCACTTAGGTAGATGGTTTAGTGGTAGACTTGGCAGTGCAGGGTTAATGGTTGGACTCCATGATCTTAAAAGGTCTTTTTCAACCTAAATGATTCTATAGTAAAAGTGATGGGCAAGTCATAGCAGAAAAGGAGAGCTTTAACCTTCTAATACACTGCGTGTTCAGGAAATGCAAAATTAGACAGATCAGCTGGCTGATTGAATTATGGCTATCACACTGCTAATTTAAGCATCTGATTCTGCTGCTTTTAGGCACCTAATCCTACACTGCCTGCAATAAACAGAAGCGCAATGAAGTGTGAATAAAATCTTGAAAAAAATGAAAAATGTAGAAAAAACAAATTCCATAATTAACAGTGACAAGGCAAAGGTTTCTTTTATGGCTGTAAAGGCAGAACAAAGAGGACAATTCAGAGCAGAAATATGTACCTTCACTGTTGACAATTATTGAAGCAGTTCCAGTAGCAGCATCTGTAGTTTGACCTACAAATGCTAAGAAAGGGAAAAGTTAGAGCATGCACTAGTTCAATACATTACTTTCAACCAATAGCATGTGAAGCAGTTTAATTGAATTAAATCTAAAATGAACCCATAACCTCCAGCAATTTAAAAATGCTAATTACTCTTTCATGTGCAACAATGCCAGAGAAGCTAACAACAACAAAAAGTGTTAATTTACACCCACAAAACAGAAATACGAGTCCAACATTCTTTAATTTGGATACATCTCTGCTTTAGAGAAAGCATGTTATTTATACAGCCTTCTCAGGCACTCTACTTCTACTTGGAAATATTTCTTTTATCCAATGAAACAACAGAGTCAAGGCTAAAGAAAAACAAAAATACTAAAACAACCCAGCATCTCATTCTGTGTAGATTTGCATTTCAGCAGTAATATTAATGAATGCTGTGAAGGCAGCGGTGGGGTTATAGGTTTCCTCTTTGGATTATTATTCAGGAAAATTAACAATGCTGGCAGCACTGTCTGTTAGAAAGATTGTTTCATGTTTACTACTATAAGAACCTGTTTTCAGCTGACAGCAAATTTGTCAAATACTAATCAATGATAGGAAATTGGTAGTAGAAACCAGTAGCACTGTAGCAGAAAACTGACCAAAAAGTTGAAGGTTTCTTTCTTCTTCCCCAAAAATGGCATTTGAGAAAAATCTACTATTCCATTTGAGACAAATTCTGGTGACATTTTGTTTAAGGAGCTCTGGTGTTCTAACATTTTAGAACATGGATTTGATGCTGGGCGAAAGTGGGCTTCTTTCTCAAGATGTTCCTTTGTGCCCAGTTTAACAATTTGCTCCAATTTGAAAAAGGCTGAAAAAACACCTTTCATCGTGCTCATTTGGTTTTGCTAAAGTCTTGCAGGTACTCGCCCTGGAGGTACCCTTGTCTAGCTCAGTTACCAGGGTCAGAGCAGAACTTCCCTTGCAATTACAGCTTCTTTTCACCATTAATTCTGTCTGCACACTGGAATTGAAAGCAGAGAATGTGTGTCTTCTGCACTCTCAAAGCTCTCAGCATGAGCAGCAAGTTGCCCAGTTCAAATGTGGGAAAGGGGACAACAAAGCAATAAAGATCTAAATGGTCTGAGCAGCACCGGCAGCTGGTTGGTTGTGGAAGAAAAGAACACAGGGAAAGGGGAAAATTACAAAACAGATTGAAACTGGAAAGAAAAGAGTATGCTGATATGCTAGGAAACAGAAGAGCAGCATAAAGAAGACACACAACAATGACCCAAGATATGAGAGCTGGCAGAACTGGCATTACACCAAGCATTTTAATCTAGTACCCAGTATCCTTATGTACAACAACAGGGATACGCTAGAAAGGATTAAACCGGGACAAAAAGCCCATGACTGAAATAAGACCATCTTGAGCGAAAAGCCCTGAGCACGCTGAATCACCCTTGCCTCCAGATCTCGGAAGACAAGTTAGGATCCTGGATCAGCCTCAACAGCAGTATATCTTATTTTCCTCCAGGGCTGATCAATGTAGGAGGTGACAATCAAACACAATTCTGACATATTTTTAACTCAATCAGCAGAAATTGGTACCTTGGACCTAAACATTCCAACACTTCAACTGATCTACCTAGGTATCAATGAACTGCAATATGACGGAATTACTGATTTTTTTTTCCCCTACACTTTTCTTTCATTGCTATAAAGATTATTTAAAAATTCATGTTAAGATTGCAAGATCAATCATTTAAATCAGAAAACAATAAGGTTCTTTATGGCATATGCATTTTCATTAAGTGCTATGCATTACAATTGCTTTATTTATACAGTCAAAGACACGAGGTAGGCATGCTTTGGAGACATTCAGAACTCTACACTGACACTGGTTTTATGGCATCCTTGCTTAGTTTCTTGCCTAAGTTGAAAGATACACAATGAATAAACCTACATATACATTTGTGAAATATTTAGATGCTACACTGATAAGCATAATAAAAAAGCCCACAAAATACTGATAGTTTTGTCTTTAAAGCAGGATTTGAATAACACAGTAGATTAAGCTTGTGGCTGCACATTAAACAGAAGAGATAAACAGAATATTGAATTGCCACTTAGTGATTACATCTGTCCATCCTTGTCCACCCCAAAGGAGACAAGAGTCATGCAGATAAAAATGTGATCATATAGTTAAGCAGCACACATTAGAGAGGGAATTGGTTTCACAAAGGTGCAAAGCTAATAGAATATTGTGGATGCCTAATTTTCCCTTTTTCTGAAAGCCTTTTAACATTGATTTTTGTGTGTATGTGTGCTAACATCAGCTGCAGTCTCTGAAATGACTGCACGGGTCGGTTCACAAAGCAAAGGTGAAATGTTTCTGCATTTACCATTGAATTTCCACTCCATCCCTCCTCTGACAACATGAAGTTGAGAATGAATAATCAGACTGAATTTTTCAATTTCTCACCAGGCATTATTATCATTAATGACAGACTAAACAATTGCATAACAGCAAGTTATCTTCAGGTGACTTGCACTAATGCAATTATCTGAGGTTTAGAGGTAATAACACTACATTTTATTTTTAATGGTACAGCTGATTTCAGAAGTCCCCATATTCTCTCTCATATTCATTCATTCCTGCCAGCTGCATCAAAATAGTTATTCATAGTTCTGAATGGTAAAACATATCCAACAAGGTAAAAAAATAATAAATCCTCTATGACCAGTTTTTGAAGTTCAAAAATAATACAAAATATTTAAAGTAAAATTTTACCTGTAGAAATACAATTCTTCTTCAAATTATCAACATAATCATTGCCAAAGGAATCATTCCCAACCTACACAAAAGATAAAAGAATAGGTTTTCTTTATAGAAAGGTGAGAGGATAGATAGACCATCTTTAGACAACCCAATGCTCTACTGTAATTTAAATAGAAGACTTTTATTCTTGAAGCTCTTTGCCTTATTAATCAATAAATAATAAATTAAGAAATAATAGTGAAAGTGTATTAATAGTATTAGCAAACAGTAAGAAGAGTGTTCTGCAGTTTTCTCCTGCTCTATTGCAAACGCCCATGTTGCCATATTCAAGTTTCATCCTCATACAATTCCTGTGCTTCTTTGACACTGAAACTTCTAGGGATTTTAAAATCTGGACATTTACTGAATTATTCATCTTTGATTTGAAAGCATTGACATGAAGTCTGGTGTCCTTCTTAATTGCAGTTTGTATTTTGAATTTTCTACCTCAAGTTTCCTTGGTGGAAAAATATCAAACTGTGTCTGTGGGATAGAAAGTGACGATAAACACAGTATTACCAATTTCTGCAATTCTCAGTACTAAATGTACTGTTTAGAAATTCAGCATTTTTTGTTTGCATTATTCAGCAATAGCAGATAAAGTTGAGTTAGGGAGTCAAACTACGGTCTATTGGTTTTTTAACAGCAAGTTTAAAAGCTTGTAATTTCAGTTCCATTAATCTTATTAGCTGAAAACAACTCTGCCTGCTGTTTTTATCCAGACTAATATAAATTTCTTTTTGTTACATTACACAAGCTGAACAAAGGAGATGAGGTATATGGAGAAAAAAAATAGTTTAACTCGCTTAATATAATGCAAGCACTTTAAATATATTTATAAAACCAACAAAGCTTTTGATTCACCACTTTTAGCTGTCTTCAGCGTGCATAGCATGTGTTCCCAGTTCCAAGAGTGTTGTGTATCCAAGCAGTATCAAAGACTAACCAATGCTACAGGAAGTATTTTTGCAAGAGGAAAAAAGAAATGTCTTTTACATTAGAAGCCAAATCGAGAACCTGGTTATGGGTCTAGAGGAGCCCTAACCAATTACCCATCTTCTCATAAAACAGCACTACATGGTGTACTTGAGTTACTAGAAGCACAAAGCAGCTGCCTCAACTTGCTGTTATTAGAAATTTGTCTATTTATGAGCTCAGTCCTTCAGAAAGCTTGGAGAAGGCCCGAGTACCAGCTAGTGATCACAAGAATCGAACACTATGATTCAGAATTCTAAAATTTAAAGTGTCACAGATGGATGATCCTTCCCCTCACATATTTGATTGCATAACCATGATTTGAAACTTCTACTTCCCACAACATCTATAAGGTTTTTTTTCTAAAGCATTATTAAGGATAGTTCCAGTCTTTCAGCAAAGGAGGACAGCAATTAAGGTCAGAACAGTCTAACCAGATGGAACATTCCTCTTGCACATGGAGAAAAACTCCAAACAACCTAACATTTTCTTGGGTCACTGTGTTATTCATTGTTTGCGTACTAGAGTATTTCTGTATTTCTGACTACTCCCAGTTTGTCAGACTGGATTTCTGTATGTCTGACTACTCCCTGGTTGTCAGAAGCTGCATCTTCTGACTGCTTTAAGCTGGATGACTGCAGCCATCTGCAATTTAAACCTGAGTTGTGCTCACCTCTGCAGCCTAACAGCTGTGCTCTGGAATACATTCTGTCTGATGGTATCACCTTCTCCCCGCCTTGCTACTATGATTCTTCTACAACAAATCTCACAATCTGCTCAGTTAATTCAGCAACAAAATATTTCATAACCCTCTTCCAAAAGCTCAGCTGAAACTTACTTCCTTCAGCTCTGGATCCTGCATGACTGACAGACAAGCATTCCTTACTTTTCAACTGTCAAAACAGCTGAGAGCTGCCATGGTACTTCTGCCCACAGTAAGACATCTCAATGCTGGAGGGAAGCTCTCCAAGGGGTGTCCATGGAGGTCGTTTTCCTCTGGAAACTTTTTTCCATGTTAGTTCATCAGTATCCAACCCAGTTAATCCTAGTGCATTTGAAGGACTTTATTTTTCCATTCAGGCTTTACCCCCAAGGAAGACAAGACTATTGGGCATCAGACTCAGTTTAGATTAAAGGCATATTTACTGACCATGTCAAATTATATAACATTGTTTTAAATATTTTCTGCTTTTGCACAGACTCTACTAGATGGACTATTGGATAAACAGAAAAATAAATGTCTTAGTCTGCTGACCACAGAACACTGTTAAGTGCTGAAATAGCATTTCTTCTTTCTTGAATTCTTAACAACAAAAGCCATTTGTACAAGCATTACTGTCACACAGTTTGCATATCAGAATAAGTGGAATTACATCAGTATTTTTCAGTCTGGGTTTTCCCTGCTTATGATCATGTTTTCCACGTGGAGCTACAGAGCTGGCTGGCATCATAGCAACTAGAATTCTAGTAGCTTAAGAATCAAACTCATCTGTACCTGAAAATTACTTACGACAAAAAGCATGTACCTCTTGATAATTTTTGTTTATTTTACATGTTCTTTTTTATTTAGAGTGTTTACTCTTTTTTGTCATTAGGAAATTAAACAGGTACTAAAGAGCAGCATAATATAGTAATACAAAAGGAAAAAAACAATTGAAAATATCCATCATATTCTGGGCTGCATCTGAGATACAGCTATATTCATACAATGAAGTGAGAATTTAGCTTATAGTACGGTAACTTAAATTTGGCTTACAGATCGTTTAAAAAGAAAAGACTACACGACATGGTAATACAATACTTCCTGTTTCTAGGTAGGAATCAAACGCAGCCATGGCTTAAACAGAATTTAGTATATGCAATATCAGCAATGTCCAGTGAAGATGATTCCAAATTGTTTGCCAGAAGCAAAGCAGGACCTTTTTCAGCACATACAATGTCTTTCAGACCAACATCCCCCCACCATTTTAGGATGCCTAACATTTTTTTTGGGATTGGTCACAATAAAAAGAAAGAAAATAGTTAAGGGTGTTGGGAATCTCTCTAGAACACTGTTATTTTTTCAGTACTGCAACAGTGTTCTTGTATGAACCCGAGCAATTAATTTATTGGCTTAGATCCCTTAGTACCCTGAAAGGAATCCTTTACATTTCTCTGTAACTATTCCATCACTACATTGTTTTACAGGACGGAGCAAATTGACTGCTACTGTGACACACATCAATAACTCAGAGTAAGAGTGGCCACTTGCAGAGACATCCAGGCAGGAAGCAGAACACTGCATTTTCACTACTCAAACTCAGTTTTTAAACATTTTTTACAATTTTTACATTAAATTCCACAGCACTCTGTGGCATCTCTAGTCGTAACAGTAAGCCATCATAATACTCTCTCTCTCAAACCCTCACCAAATGCTGGCTCTTGTGTTTTAAAGCTCTGAGGTATGAAGAATTCCTTGTCACTTGATCTGAGATGTCTAACTCCACTCTTGTTGAGGACATCCTCTGTCTAAATTACACTGCTACTAAGAGGATGCAACACTCCAATGGAATGTCTCTTTAGTATTAATACTGATTCCATTTTCTGAACTTCAGATTGTAGAAGCTACTGTTGCACCCATACTGGATAAAAAATGTTGGGAAATACGAATAAAACAGAAGCATGTTACTGAGTACAGAGTATGTGTGTGAGGGGCAATCCAGCTTAAAGAACCATTGAATACTTAAGATTACTTGTTGCAGTAAAAACAATTTAATTGTAGAAACTCGTTATTGGCAGATTCTTCTCAGTTTATTCAGCAAGAAATTTTAAACTATATCCATTAACCTATGCAGATATTAGACTGTATATGAGACTTCCATGAGAGGAGATCGTATTTTGTGAGGCTATAAAGTGCAATTTTTAAAAACTATATAATAACTTACAAAATTTTAAAAAAATAGAAAATGCTAATATTTTCTCCAACAAATACACAACAGAAAGAAAGAGAAAACAAGAAAAAGAGAGAGAGAAACGGACAGACAGAAAGAAAGAAAGAGAAGTCTGGGTTTTACTGAAATAACAGAAATATGTTTTTGAGAAGTACTAGAAAATACAGTAGCTACTAAATTTTATTATGAATGCATATGTTTCCATTGCACTGACCAAAGGCTAGATCATTAAAAAAAAAAAAAAGCAAAATTCACACTTGCAATGGAAAAAAAACCTTTAACATTTAGCAGGAAATGTTAGAAGGGAATTCACTGCCAGTTCATCTTGTACTTGAATCTGATCTTCTTGAATGCAAAGATGATCAAATATACAATATGACAGAAGAGCAAATATTGCCAAAAAAACCCAAACCCACACTGTAGAACAACTAGTGATAATAACTCACAGAAATGCTTTCAGGTGTAACTTAAATTTATAGCTAACATTGTTTAGTCTAAATATTGAATTGAAAAAACAGTGAGGAGGGCTTCCTTGAGATGTTTCCAGTACTTCTCAAAAAATCCTTGACAGACTCCAACAAATTTAGCATCCTCCCCAGCTATGGCAAAAAACAAAGTATGTCCAGTCAATTTCAAGTTTCATCTACAGTTAGCACAGGACAGACAATAAAGGCTACAGAAAGAAAAAATTTGATTTTAACCGTAGTAATGATCACTCAAAACTTATAATGTTTAATGACAAAAATCAAAGAAAAGCATTGTAAGAATACAGCATCTGCCAAGTTGAATCAGCCCAACAGTCTGTGAGCAAGTCTTTAGAGCTGCAGTATATCAGATGTTTCAGAAAAGTAGGCAAAAATATCCCATAGCACACAAAGGTACTAGAATTTGGATATGAACACCTTATCTTAACCTCAAATAAAGAGATAATGATTCAACCCTCAAAGCACTTTTACATTCCTTCTCAAATTTGTCACTGGCTTGTCAGTGTCTGATTTTTAATCATCCACAAAGTAAATTTCAGAGCGACCATAGCTTCTAGCACCTGAATGCCATCAATGAAGTGTGGATCACTCTAACAGTGGGGAGCATAAAGAGGAAGGCCTAATCAAGATTTCTTAAATTTTGAAAATCTCTAATTCTTCCCAATTCCCTTTTCCATGGTATATCAACCTAAGTTTTGCAATCCTTCTCTACATGCAATTTCTGTCAGATCTGTAGCCAACTAGTCTTTGGTTCTGGCAGTGTTCTTAAACAGCCTCCTCCATGCTTAAATTTATAGCTGAAATAAGAAAAAGAAAAGAGAATTAGAGAGAGATTTTAAAAAGCTAAAAACATACCAAAAGCTTTTTGGTAAGTGACCAAAAGGTTTACTGGAATTTGCATGAGCATTCAGTTCAGCTGTAATTGAAGAGCAAGTCAGTGCTTACCTTGCAGATCAGCGAGGTCTTGGCCCCAAGTCGAGCAGACTGGACACACTGGTTGGCTCCTTTCCCACCAAAACCAACAAAAAACTTATGTCCAAGGATAGTTTCTCCAGCTTTTGGCAATCGTGTAGTAAGGCTATTCCAATTTAAAGCAATATTTACATACATTAGTGACTGAAGATAACAAGCATCTTCAAAATAAAAGTTATACTGTTATAATTCTAAATGGCTCAACAATCAGCCAGTAAGACTGAAAAATACTTGCAAGACCTTTTAGGGTTCTACTCCACATCCCACCAGTTTAAGTTTATTCCTTATATGCCACCCAGTCAAGTTTCTTGTCCCCTCAAGAGAGGGACTGCATTTCTTTTGTTCATGTTTCATGTTTTGACAGAAGAAGTACCTGATCCCTGACTGGGATTCCCCAGTGCTAACTCAATACAGATAAACCATAAATCTATAGGTCTCACTGTTCATGGGGGTTTTTTCTGTAACATTAGGCTGAAGTTTACATACAGTTCATTTAATTCCATTACATCTAATTACACCTTCTTAAACTATCCTTAAGTAATTTTTCACTCTGTTGGTGTTCACACCCCTCAGAATTGTAATAATTACCAAAACCTGCCTCTTCTCTGCTATCATGCAGGCGCACTACATATTTAACATTTTTCTTTTTTAAGTTTTTCTCTTACAAATCAAGCTTTACAACTTCTCAGCATTTTGTTTTTTCCTTGAATGCAGTCCAATTACATTTACATCCTTCTGCGGATGGGTGCCCAGAACCAGATGCACTAATACAAGCCGAAAGCCATCAGGAGTGTATTCTGGTTTCATTTCCATTTTGGAAAAAAACAAAACAAAACTGCAGTTTTGTTAACCCTACCAGATGCTTTGCTGTCTCCAATAAAAGTTGAAAGGAATAAAAGACACCACTGAGACTGTATGGAAGAATTTCTCAGAATGCAAAGACTACCTGACTTTTGTCATTTCTATTAAAATATGTAGCTCAAAGATGCATTTCCAACACTCAGATAACCATAATTTGTGCCTCCTCAAGCCATGCATTCCAGGTACAAGACCTAAATGTGATTTTTAAATGTCTTACGCTACAAACAAGTTCACAACACATGGAAAGGGAAGGCATTCTATGATGTACTAACAACCCGCTCAGTCAACAACAGTTACCTCAGACAGTTTCCAGAAGTCTGCAGGATAGAAAGGGAGCATGGGGAGTGGGAGTCTGAAAGAATGCAGAAGAATCCACCCTAATGATGAAGAGATTAACTTCAGCTCTGTTTGTCAATTTATAACATCATTTTACCAATAAATCTCACAGCAGCTTCAAAATTCAAAAACTGAGTTCTGGGCTCCTCAGGACAAGAGAGACATGGAGCCCCTGGAACAAGTCCAGCCGAGGGTAACAAAGATGATGAAGAGACTGCAGCATCTCCTGTGTGAGGAAAGGCTGAGGGAGCTGGGCCTGTTCAGCCTTGAGAAGAGATGACAGAGAGGGAACCTCATCAGTTTTTATCAGTATCTGAAGAAGGGCGCCAAGAGGATGGAGCCAGACTCTGCTCAGTGGTGCTGAGCAAAAGGACAAGAGGCAACAGGCAGGAATAGATGCACAGGAAGTTCCATCTGGACACAAGGAAGAACTTCTTCACTGTGTGGGTGACTGAGCCCAGAAAGTCTCCCTTACTGGAGATATTCAAGAACTGCTTGGATGCATTCCTGTGCCATGTGCTCTAGGATGACCCTGCTTGAGCAGGGGGCTTGGAAAAGATGATCCACTGTGGTCCCTTCTAACTTCAACCATTCTGTGACTCTTTGAAAATTGCAAGCCTTCCAATTCAGAATAAAAGGTTAGATATTAGGAAGAAATTATTCACTGTGAGGGTGGTGAGACACTGGAACAGGTTGCCCAGGGAGGTTGCGGATGCCCCAGCCCTGGCAGTGTTTATAACCAGGCTGGATAAGGCCTAGAGCAACCTGGTCTAATGGGAGGTGTCCCTGCTCATGGCAGAAGGTTGTGACTGGATGATCTTTAAGGTTCCTTTCAACCCAGAATGTTCTATGAGTCTATGCTTCTGTACTAGGCAATCAATACAGATTGTTTTATGAAAGGATATGAAGAATATGTATATATTACTTTTTGAGCTTATGCTGCACCTTCTGGGGCATATGGATGTTTGCAGAATCTTACAGAACTGATGACAGAGCACAGCCTAATTTACTGAAAATTCTCAGAAAAAAGCAAACATTTTTTTCTCCCTCTAATTGTCAATTTCAGCATTCATCAGTCCAAAGGTTTATGGTCATTAGAAAGTCAAGAAAACCTAAAATGAAACTAGCAAAGTCAAACAAATCCCAAACTCCCAGAAATTAAGATTTTGGCTTTGAAGGAGTTGCTACAGGTCTGTGCTTCATCAGTAGTTACAATTTCCAGAGAGATGCAGGTATGGATGCAGACTCACGAACAGAGACACTCACTAACACAGCACGCCAGATTTTAGTGTGAGGATAGCGTACACAGTCACCAGGTTTCTTTTGTGTGGGTGGCCACAGATAAACCCCAGAAGAGTCACACATATACAGCTCATAGCACTCATTTCCAGAGATTCAGAGCCGGGAACATTTTGTTGCGAAATGTTTAAACCATATTCAATAAAAATACAAGAGCTTTTTAAAAATATACTTATTACCTTTTATATATATCTGGAAAGGATTGCTAAGCTCCTAATACAGCTAAGTTAAAGCTGTTTGCCCACAGCAGCATTCAGGAAATTGTTTCCAACAATGAGTAACTGTATGCTTTCAGGGGAAAAGGCGCAACAATAAAGAGAATTGATAAATAGTAATACATAAACAGTGTTCCTTAATGGTAACATCTGTAATTTATCACCATTTTCACCACTGGAAGCCAAAGAGGAGACGGTTGTGGACCAGAGAATGAAGGCCACGAAACTCAGCTGAGGAAGCTCCTCTTCAGCCACTGTCAGGGTACTGCACGTACACATCTAAAATTAGGTGACATTCAGTAAAGAAGGATGTTTCACTCAGCCTTGGTAATAAGTACAAATAGCAGCTCTTGTATAGTTCCTTTCATCCACACATCTCACTACACCTTAAAAAGCAGACAACACCATTAGTCCTTTTTTGCGGGTATGGACCTTAATCAAGGCATTTTGCCTTTTTATGCCTTGGGTCAGTCAAGAAGCCAGTGGCAAAAACAAAAATAGAGATCAGATTAATCCACCAGCTCACACTGTCTTCTCATTTAAATTCTGCAGTATGAAAATGACACCAATTCTCAATTCATTTTTCTTCCTTAGGCTGGTTTTTTTAAAGATTATAGCTTATTCTAAATAGAATTTGCTTCCACGAAAAGTTAATATATTTTTAAGCAAAGATTAACAATCGTTGTGATTCCAGCACACATCTCCTAATGGCATTGCTCAGAGTTCATATTCAAGAAGTATGTTCAACCATAAATATTGTTGTTTTAACAGTGGCCAGACTACGACTTGATTCTTCTCTCTTTTATGTTGGCACCAACATGCAACTCCAGTGGAGGCATCATAATTTCGCTGGTGAAAAAACAGGCTTGGTGAGACGAGAATTTCGGTCTCAGTGTTTCAAGCAGCATGGCATAACAACCGCCTGTGGGAATCAAACAGCTTGTGGAAGACAGGGAAACGACCTTTTTTATCGTTTTGATGGAAAGGTACAAGGCAAAGGGCAAAGGATCAAACTGAAAGAGTGATTTATGACTAGACAATTTTTAAAATAGGCTAAAACAGACCAAGCAAGAACACGCAGCAACTTCCTGTAGCTCTCTACAAACAAACCCTTCACCATATTTCATTTTAGGCATGATAGCAAATCATTCCCGACGAATTCTCCACTCCAGAAACCCATTCTTATTTTCCATATGAAACAAATTCGGAGTACTGATCTACATGTACAATTTAACTTTCACTGAAACCAGTATTCCTGAAACAGGTTTTTTGCTAATACAATGGTATTCTCTCATCATTTAATTCTGCAACTATACTAACTTTTGATTCACATCAGACAATTTTAATGAGCATTTCAGGCTTCTGTTATGAGCAGGCAGTGATGAGTAATCTGTATGATTAAGAAACCCTATAAATTCTTGGCTTATTCATGGTGTCACAAAGAATGCCCAAAATAGCCTAAAAGTGATGAAACAGCTAATGTTACTCCAAAACTAGGCTAAATAAGTTAATTAGAAAAAATGTCACATGGGCTTTCAGAATTGTTACATAAAATGTTTTGCAAAGCCGATTACAACTTTTGACGTAATTTGAAAACACTGACCTGAAAAACCCAATATAAGTTATTATTCAACAGACTCCTTGCTTACATGACAAATTCTGCTCAGCTTTGAGAGGATAAATGGTGCAAAGGATACTGAGCTATTATGTCTTATGAACAACCAGAAACTGAACTTGAGAACTCCCAACACATTCTAAGTAAAATAAAATTACTGTATGTTTTCCAAATTGTGCACAGTATGACTGAATCATATTTATAGAAGAAAGTTCAGACTGAAACATCTTGAATTACTTTGGACATTACAAGAAAGGAATATAATCACTCATAATTTCAAGTGAGTTTTTATAAAACAATATTTAAATGTAAAGCACACGGGCGTGCTGCCCACATTTGTTTGTGGCAAATGAAGAATCTTAAATACACTTGTGTTTCAGAGGTTTGGGATGAATAAAGGCATACACATAAGAATTCTATCACTGCATTAACTTCAACCCTCTCTTCCAGTGTGTGCCATGAGTCCCCTTAGAGGCTAGAGCTGATTAGCATTTGTATTTTCAGACAGACATCCCTTTGGAGGGATGGCATTAAAACCAGAACAGAACCCTTTACTACAGTGTTGAAGCACTGAATCAGAGGTGAAAGCACAATGTACTGAGTCATTAACGCACCTTTCCTGATATTCTGGGTTTTCTCAAAAAGTTCCCCTCTTAGCAGTGACTAAATCACATTCAGAGATAGAAAGTATGAAGAAGGGGAAAGGGAGAGATGTATATTAGGCAGAATTTGCATAAATTAATCATAGTTTGCTTCTCATTCTTCACACCTAACCACTGTTTGTTCATTGCTTTCAACACATGAAAACTAAAAAGAACTATAAAACTATTATTACTGTTGGCTTAAATTGATGTGAAGCCAGGTCCTCTTCTCAGCAGCATTTCCCCACTGTTTCTCCAGCACTGCTTTTATTGCTTAAAGTGCTTCCTAATTTAAAACATTTTTGTTCAAAGGGTTATTTTCATTTGGATCAGTGAATTCACCCAACTCGTTATACAGCAGCCAAGGTGGGCCTGTGAAGGGAGGAGCAGGAGAGCCACTGCTGGCAGCAGCACAGCCAGACTGCCCTGAGCCAAAGCTGGAACTTGCACTTGATACTACTTTGTGTTGAAAACACTAAATGCTCTGTTGCTAAGGTTTGCTTCATTAGTACAGTATACTTAGCTCACTAGATATATTGAAAAGCAGAGAGTATCAGTGTGCTTCAGAGAAATGACACGCATGAGAAAGGAAAATAGAAAAGCACATGAATATTTTTCTCTAAAAAAGCCCTAAAAATATTCCCATCAGGCAATTCAGAGGGGAAGAGAACTTCTACATTAGATTAAATATCACCAAAAATGCTTAAAATGACTGTCATTTAAATAGTAACAAAAGAAACATTCTGATTTTTTTAATTCCTGAAGAAAGGTGAAGATGATCAGAGGCAGGAAAATAGCAACAGAAATACTGAATTTAAAACTGACAATAAAAAGTAATATAATGTAAAGCTCTAGAATTTAGCTTTGATTCTGTTCTCTTTGAATCACTGAACAAAACTTGCTTTCTCCACTTTTGGGAATTCCCTAGAATGGGGAAAATCCCAGTGAGATTAGAGTAGGCGTAACTAGCCACCGTCTAGTACATACAATTTACTGTCCTTTTATGATTCTCACAACTGAACAAAGGAGAGAATAGTTCTTGCGTCTGATATTAACACAACATTGTGGTGAAAGAGTCTCAGACCTCTTTTGGATCTGGCTTAACATTTTGGTTTAGCCTTAGTCTGTTTTGTCTAGCTTCATTTTGAAGATTTGAACATGTGCTGTGGGAAAGTATCCATAACATGGAGACAAAAAGACCACACTCTTTTCAAAACCTGATGTTCTTAACTCACTTATGCTTTCACCCCTTTTAATCATCCACTAAAATATCTTATTGGGAGGTAGAAAACTTCCAAGATTTCTAAAGAGATTACCTCAGGAAAACCAACTATAGCTTGGCTTAAGCATGAGGCAATCTGGTTCTAGGTTTGTAGACTTCCTTCAGACCTTTAATGACTGAAAAAACCCAAAAGATTGTAGAAAATCTGTACTTTTTTCCTTCTATGTCCCTGAACATGACAAGGTTTTCTTTTAAAAAAAACCCAAAACCTTTCAGACAATTCAAGTACTTGCCTGTTGCTTAGATGTTTGATGGTTGGAGCTCTCTCTGTAGCCCACAGTGATGAACACTGTAGAAGCACTACCCAAGCTGCTATTGGGCACAATAACTGACACTTTCAGAGAAGTCCCTCTGCAGCACAGTGAGATGCAAAAGCTTTACACCATCATCCATTCAGAGGGTTTTTAAAAAATCTGTTTGATTTTACATCAAAAAGCATTTGTCACCACAACACAAACAAGTGAGTGATAAATTGGTGCAAAGCAGCAGGAATCTTTTCAATTAGTTTTGCCATCAGGGAAAATACGTATTTTATGAAACAGAAATATATATAAACAACATATAAATATACGAACTGTTTATATAAGCACATTAATAGATATATAGATATATATAAATAGACAAACTGGTTTATAGATCTCATTACTGAGTGGGTAAACAGCTGAAGTGGAACAACTGTAGAAAATCTCTAGCATGGGAGAAAATTAAATGAATGGTTGTGACTACACGTAGGCGGGCCACAAGAGTTATAGCTTCTTGTATGTACAATCACAGCTACAAACGAAAAAGACCAAAACTTGTAACACATAGAATGAGAACAGCTGTCCACAGCTCTTCAAGAGCTTCAATGAATAATTTTGTTGACCCTTTGCACAGAATCAGATTTTACCCTCCTAGATATTAAAAGATGAAACAAACAGAAAGGCATACAGATGAATGCCCTCAAGCATTTATGGTAGTACACTGTACTGCATTTCAGTGAAATTATGATATTACCAAGACATCAAAATTCCTAAATTATGTTACAAATATGAAAACTTCAACACAAAGAAATTATTTATTTGACTAATTACCAAAAATAAAAAGCTTTCTCATGGAACAACAAACCTGTAACATTTCCTCACATCACTAGCAGTTAAATTTGGGGAAAAGATGGCACAATATTGATGCGTTCATAATCTGTGGAATGTTTAATTCTGAAGCTGAAGCTCTAAAGAGATTTAAAAACTCAAATAAATCTATCTTCAGATATTTAAGTCTCAGCAAACATTCCATCATTCTTACCAAACATCTGTTTTGTATTTAAGAAAGATTGTGGAAATTTTCAGAATTGCTACTCTCTAGCTTTATTTGCCTCCCACGTTGTTCTTCATTGATGTCTCTCAATTACATTATTTTTGGAATGGCAGTTACATAATTATTTTCAATGCAATCTGACGGTAATGTCAGAATAGACTGTCTCTGAAACAGGCTGTGCTCACCCAGAACTGAAGCAGGCTGCCTACAGTTCCTGTGCTGAACAGAACATTATATCATGATGAAATACCAGTGCTAAAACAGAAAAAAACAATACAAAACTAAACAACCTTTGCAACCCAAGCAAAGAGTGATCTTTACATGCCCAAGGACAGATTAAGATAAACAAGACATGTGAACATTAATCTTTTCTATTCCTCTTAAAATAAGGATTTATCAGACAACAGTGAACAAAGTGGAAATAATATGGTTGGTTGGATAGGCCACAGGGTCCTTGTTCTTGTCATCATGATTTTCTATATACTGGTAAATCAACAAAGTAATCTGTACTTCTGCTTTACTATCATACAGAAAACAGGACACCTACTACATAAAATCTTGCTGTCAGTCTTTTTCAGGTAAAAAATAAAAAGAATCCCCCCACACCATTAAGTACTGGCATTTTTCACACAAGCATATTGTGTTTTATAAACTATAATATTAAAAACAACATCATAGATGTGTTTTCGCTACAGAGTCATCAAGACGGAGTACAGTGCTGTCCAAGTACTAATAATTTTCTTCAGTAAGATGTTGTTCTAAAAGCTCATACCCAGGACAGTAATTTTGACAAGTATGATACTTTTTTTCAAGTTTGTAAGTGCAGTGCTTCCTGCAGAATCCATACGGGTCACGAATGAAAAGTATAACCAAAATGAGACATTGTTTACATACATTTATTCAATGTAGCATAGATAATGAGAGCAATAAATATATTTAAGTATATTTATACTTATTATATGGGAGTAGATTAGAATAGAATAGTTCAGTTGGAAGGGACCTACAAACATCAGCAAGTTTAACTGCTCAGCCACTTCAGGATAAATTTTTGGTCAAGTTTTTACTTTGAAACTATCTTACCGTTGATTGACGATAAAAAAAGTGTTCTCTGAAGTTCCATCTAATTATAAAGGCATCAACTAAAATCTGGGATTACAGTAACATGAAGACTTGTGGGGCAAAGATGAGAATGTGCAGGGTGAGGGGCGAGTGTGTGTGGCCTTCACTGGCCAAGGTTAACTCTGCTGTGACAGGCAGGAATCCCCTCCAGGTAAGTCCCTTTACCTTTTTCACAATTTAAGCTCTCTTGGGAAAGGCGGATCCCTGAATATCAGAAAGAAAAATGCAATTCTGTATAACCCTGGCTTCTGATGCCTACCAATGGACAACTCCTGTGTCTCCATTTAAGAACATAATTTAATGAGCAATAGGGAATAAAAACTGAAGAAAAATCTGCAGGTTTTGGTGCCTCTGTATGGAGCAATACAAGTTTCAGCAAAACCACCAACTGCTTTATTCCATAGGGTCATTTTTCACCTGATCCTTTCTGGGAAAAAGAAAAATGAAAATGAATTTTAAAAATGATTGAACAATACTAACAGGATATTCCAAATGAATAATACTAACAGGATCAGACAATTAGAAGAAGGAATGAATATTCAGTCTCATTGCTGCTGAGAACATAAAAAAAGCCAGTCTTTCCACATGACTACTGAACTTGATCTGCTTATCCTTTATTTTCAGCTCTGACCAATGTTTTTTCTTTCTTTCTGTTTATACTATCAAGGTTTATGCATTTTGTATAAACATAGATCTGAAAGAACACAGGAAATATACTAAGTGATGGATGGAATAAATTAACAAAAGGGAGTTATGAGTCTTTGGACGTGAAAGTTATTTTTGAAAGATGAGAGACAGGGAAAAAGCAATACAGAAGAGAAGTGCACTGCAAGAACATGATGTATAAGGACAACATAAGAAGAGGTGAAAGCAAATTAGGGGAAATTTCATGGTTCAACAATGACATGCTATTGATGTTGCACAGGAAAAAAAGGAGAAAAAAAGGACTAAACTCAGAAATGGAAAGAAGAAAGAATAAAACACAGAAGAGAGCACATTGATATATTTGGGAACATTACCACCTTCTTATTTTATAATTAGTTGTCACAAAGATCAACGTGTTCTGCAAAGCTGCACCTACTTTGGCAACACACTAGTGAAAAGTAATTTTGTATTTTCTTCATGCTCGAAGTATATGATACAAAGATCCTCAAGGGAACCTGGGTGTCAGCATGAGATAACTTACTGCAGTTTGATGTAGGAGCTAACAACTGGAGCCATATAAAACAAGCAAACAAAACCTTACTGGTAAGCTCCTATGGAAAGAACAGCTCAGACAGCTCCTAGAAGCAACATAATATATATGCCTGCCCAGAGTGTTTTTACACGAATTTGTTACCATCGATTCTGTGTGATTTTTATTGCAGCTTTTGATTTGTGCCAGCAGCTCTTTACTGTCAGGAGTACTAAAATTCACACAAAGATATTTATGTCTAGAAATGCATCTAGGAAAATGGTTATTTCCATTAACAGTACAGCCAGCAAGTAATTCATTTAGGAGATAGAATGGAATATTAATCATACCATTCAGTGTCTCACAAAATAAAATATTCTCAGTGTTGAGTGTTAAAATCTAGTGCCTAACATCTGTTTATTGTGACAAATATTTTCAAAGGAGTTCCTTTAGACAACATCCTCTTTGGTGTAGTGAATCTTGAATGTCAGATACCTCCACACTGAAAAGGCAAGAGACATTTTATTTTAAATGGTCAAAAAGTTTCCAGTGATAGTAGGACAATAGCCAAACTGTTAAAAAACTGTGGAAGTTAGAGGGAAAAGGTATTTATTGGAGCTAGAAATTATAGATACTTTCATAACACAACGTAATATTCAATGTGTATCATGAGATATAGCAGAAGCCCAAGGAACACCCTGCTAGTGCCCAGTGTATTGCTGCTTTGCATGCTATTTACTTGGAACTGCTCAGCTGCTAGGAACCCTGCAGAGAGCAAAAGGCAATAGTTGTGCTCTCTGTAAACTGGGATGTTATAATGTGAAGCAATTGCCTATGTTACAGAATGGTACTGAGATAAAACGACATCTTTCTGTAGAAGAAATTAACACAACCTCCTCCTCACCGTGATATTGGACAATTGGTAAAAAAGCTTTCATCCCAACAGGCTCTTCTCTGATCACAGTGATTTTACTCCCTGACTTTTCATTTTCTTCCAACAGAGGTATCAACTCTGAGTTTTCCACAGACAGATGAAGCCTCAGAAGGAATGCAGAATGGTGGGGAAGATGCATGCTTAAGGAGGTTGCTGTAACATCACCTGACTGTATCATCAGTAAATAAGAGCCAGGTCTGTTATGGCATTAGTAATTTTAGTCTCCAAAAAATACATACAATAATTTTGTCTATTCTTTTATTCCAGCCTAGTTCCATTTCAGTGAACGACAATGGGAAAAGGAATCTTTTTCTGCTGTAGTCATTCATATGGTAAGAATTTTGGGAAGAATCTTTTCACATTCTAGACTTTCTGTGTAACTGGACACATGCAAGTAGGGCACACCATTTTGACATTTTTTCCCCAATGGTCTTACCCAGATTGTTGAAGAAGGTATTTTATGAGAGTTCAGTTGTGTTAGGTGGGAAAATAGGCTGAAATGTGTAGAGATGTAGTGTGTTTCTGAAATTAAACTACCTCAGGAAAAAATTACTATTAATTTTGTCTCAGGTTGCAATACCCAGACTGAAGATGTCCTTTCTCTACAAACATTCATCTAAAGTCTTTTCCCTTTCTTTTCCCACTCTTTTGAGGGAAGTCTACTTCCTTGGCTTAAAAATTCTTAAGTATTTGAAGGGAAGGAATAAATTGCGTTTTGAGTCTACCACTCTCATCTTGCAGCATTAGCAACTGTTCTAACACTGGACTCTACATTTTGAATGGATGAATTTTCTTTTGCCATTATGGTGTTGAAACTGGTCTCTGCTGTCACCAGCCCATGAGAAAGCATGTACACCCTCAGGAAGGTTCCATAAAGAGATTCAGCTACTGATAGCTGGCAATTAGGGCACCCATTAAAAGATGAAAAGACTGATGATGACATTGTTTTACGTTTGTGGGTAGTGTCTAATAGCTTAGTGACCTCCAAAGGTGAAAAATAGCATTCTAGTGAGAGCAGAAAATTGTAAATCTTTAAGGCAACCATTTAAGTAGTTCTGAATAACAAAACCATGAAGAGTATCACTGGGTTTCAGACAAGTGTTCTTGGCCAGGCGAGAGAACACAAGATGGAGTAGCTGACTTTCTTCTCTCATTAGGAAAATATACCCCAAAAACATATCACCTGCTAGGATCAAAATGTTTTTAGATTCATTTACTCCATTACCCAAGTGAACTCTCTAGAGGATTAAGCAATAGTTTCCCAGCCTCACACAGACTAAAGCTAAAAGCTTAGTAAATACTAGTTTTATCTCACAAATCATAATTTTTAATTGCTAACACACATAGGAAAGGCATAATCCTCCATTGATGATATCATAGTCTACTGCCATGGAAATGACTGCAATATCATAAACACAGGTTTAAGATGACCTCACTTTCATAGGAAAGAGGGAAATTTCCCTGGAATGTGAATGACATTGGGAATAAACACACAAAGATATTACACAGTGAAAAACTCTCTTACTAGCCAGTTAAACTACAGAAGATGGAGACAACTAGACTTGCAGTTGAACACAAATAGGGTTCTCCTGCCCAAGCACAGTGTTACTGCCTATGAACCTTTGAACAGAGAGCCCTCTGAACTCCTGTCAGGGCTCCCCGTTGTAAGTTCACCACACCACAGAAGAGTCAAATCCCTGCCCTGACAGGCGTACAGTTTAACCACAAAAACATGAACAAAGTATGGCTCTGAGAACACAGTGTAGGATCTCAGAGCAACATTGTAGCTGGAATGCTTTCTAGAATGAGTAAGTACTTCAGAAGTGGGAGGAAGAGAACTCCACAGTCTCTTGAAGCACACAAAATAACATGAAGTCAGACGCAAATGCAGAAGTACGATCTCAGTGTGGCAAGTGCTAAGCATTTTGGCATCAGCTCAGGAAAATACATATATTTAACCTTCAGCTCTGAAGTACTCTATGAGGCGTCAAACAACTCAAGGATTGGAAGCTGAAATTTGACTGTAAGCTTTGTGTTGCCGTGAGTTGGGAACGTTGAGTACTGTGCTGGACCCCAAGTCGAGATGAGAAAAGAAGCTTGAACTTGAGAAAAGGGAGTGGAGAAATGTACAAGGCGATAATGATCTCACTTAAGAAGAACCTTTTATCATGAAGGATCTCAAAGCAATTTACAAACTTAAACAGACCAGACACTGCAGCTGGTAGGAACAGAAGCAGACAGCTGGGAACTCATTCATGGGAAGGAGGAGGTAACAGAGGACTCACTTGGTGCCGTATCTTCCAAAATACTGCTCCTGGGAGAAGACAGCACGACTAGAACGGAGCTTTTCCCTGAATTTTGCCATGCAGCCATACGAGAAAATTGCAGATAGCAAGTAGAGACGCAGAGCTGACAGAAAGAGATGCAAAAAAACAAGGGGCCTGTGGACAACTGGGGACCTGTCACTGTTAGGACTGTCGTTTCCCTGCTTTTTATCTCAACTTCAACTCTGTAGATAAGCTCTTCACACTATTTGCAGTAAAACCTTTGGTCATTCCTATTATTTTTGCCTCTTGTAATACCTTACTCCAATTCTCTTTACTTATTCCTATCTTTCTATGAAGCAAACTGCCCTTCTTCCTGTCCTCAAATTGCAAAATGTTTTCCAAATGCACAGTAGGGCAGAAAGTGCTGCTCTTGGTGACTGGGATTCACGTAGTACAGGCCTGACTGTAGTACCACAAGGGGTATTCTCTAGCTCAGAAGCACTACTAAATACATACTATTAAAACTTAACTAGATAAACAAGTCTAAAAACCAAGAAGCATCTTAGTTATTGCTAAAATGGAATTGCCTCTGGAAGTAAAGACAACGCCTAATTACAGTACACAGTAGCGTAGGACACAAAATGAAGACACTAAATGAAAAGGCAAGGACATTTAAATTAAATAGAATCCAGAAAGCAACACTTTTGTTAAGTGCTTAACTTAAAAGACATTATGTGACCAGTTTCACATTCCTATTTCCCGAGACTTTTAAAACTTCCACATTTCCATTTAGGAAGGGGAGGAAAAAACCCGTTTTCATGGATAAGAGCCAAAGACAAGGGCTGAGCAGGTGTTCTAGCACCACCAGTCCTTCTCAGAGAGGGCCCACAGCATCCTCTGTGGCACAAACAACAGTTTCTTTCAGAAAGTGCCAGCTGGGATCAATGGCGCACTGTCTCTTGCTTGGGGTTCATAACCTTAGTTGCAAATGCAGCCCTTGTGATGGGTTAAAAAAAGTCCCTGGTGGCCTTGCCCTATTTATTTTGTGTTAATTTAAGAAGCACCCAAGCAGACATTTTCCCTCCTTTTTCCCTCTTCAATATTTTGTCATTTTTTGTTAGAGGAACTTTGTTGGAAGCTTTTCAAGTCTGGGGTATAACACTAAATACCTTTAACATGCTAGAATATTAAACTGTGTCTCACCCTAAAATAAACTATCACTCAGATTTTGCTGGAGGATGACAATTTAATTTCAGTTTGCAGCAGTGAAAAGCTTCTTTTGACATGAATGAGTTTGGATCAGGCCCCATATCACCAGTGCTTGGGCCAGTAGAGATATTCAAAAGCTGTATATGCACAGAAGACAATTTTCTTACTGAATGCCGTTACTGAAGATTTCATCAACTTGATTTTTATCCCATTTTTCTTTTTGGGCCCACAAGACGCAGCTTTCTTCCTGCCACACAAGAGAAGGCAAACAGGAGTTTCTCTAAACATTTAGCTTCCCTAAATCAGAGCAGAACAATAAAATGCTGAGCCTGTACATCCTGCATTTAATATGCACCCAAACTTTGCTAGGTCAGAGGAGAAGACAAGGGGCAGACAGCACTGGGTCTGAAATCAAGGCCAGATTTTTCACTATTACATAAATGAAACAATTCACAGATGACATATTCTCTCATGCCTTGATGTCTTTCATTGGATCCAGAGATTAATTTCCTCAACTGGACTAAGCTTGTATTCCTTCATAGCTGTGCTTTCCCATGCTGCTGGCAATGGCAGATTGACTAGAATGAGGAGTGGCTGCTGCAGGGGAAGCATTACAGATAAAAACAAAAACACAAATGAAACGGATTTGAAGGATTCTAGAACACTTTGCTGCTAGGAAAAGCTGAAAAGAAAAAAAATATCAAAACAAGATAAAAACATTAAAAGTTGGTGACATGCATGAGAAATGGTGGAAATGAGAATACATGTGAGATCTGTAAACGAAGCAAAGAAGAAAATGAAGTCATATGCGAGACTTCCTCTGATCACTCAAAAGAAACGCAAGAAAAATCCTTTTTCACATTCCCACCAAAAAAAGCCTGTAATTATTGTTCCAAATGCCGCACTATTAAAAAAGAAAGTACAGACATAGTTTTGGATCATGGACATTTCCAATGTGCCAATGAGCCATTTACTTCAGCACTTCAGCAGACAATAATCACCACTAGGGACTTAAAAGGAAGATGCAGAAACTCACTAATGAGATACCTTTGCCATTTAGCCCCAGCAGAGGTTGTGCTCAGTTAGCAAAGAGGATTTGATGTGTTTGAGATGTTCATACCAACGTGCATTTACCACCGCTGTCCACTGCAGTTCAGCAACCCACTACTCTGTATGGAGCTCAGTGCTTTGTCTGCCTTGTCTGTCTTGCTGAGCACTTACAGTCAATCAGTTTAGTACTTGCAGTAATTATTAATCGTGGTTGTTACAACAGAGGCCTGGAAGCAGAACTTTTAGTTCCACTCCCTAAAGGGAGTGAAGAAACATGATGAGAGGAAAGAGGTCCACAAAAAACCCAAGACTCGAAATTCTGAACATTCTAAAAAATGCAGCTTTCCACTATTTGGACTGTGGTGACATTCTCTTGAGTTAAACTGAAAGACTGTTGTTGTTGCGACTATCCAAAGACTGTTTTTCCATCTTACATTTTGTTCTATGCTTCTGCTGTTTTCAATTGCCATGCCAAAGTTTCTCCTGTTTATTCTAATTGTTTTAGTGTGTCTGACTCTCATTGGCTTATATGTTTAGTCTTGTCCTGATTTAATATGAATTAAAATGCCAATGCCACGACCAGTCTGCAAATATGAGTCAGAAGAGAAACTATTTAAATAATACTGTGGATGGTACCCGTCTGGTTTGATATCTAGATCATACAAAATAATGCTGGTTTTGTTTTCTACTACTATTGCCTGCTATTGCCAATGAAGTGTTGATTGTGACTGTGACCACAAATATGTTTTGCTCCTGGTCCTATTAAGCCAAAAGAATGTGGTTTACTGCATGTATGTACGTGAGGTTGTTTTGATCATATGAAGTTAACTTTAGAAAACCCACATTCTGCCACTGCAGCGCTATAGGACAATGAGAAAAGAATTTCCAATGAGAACAGTGTTTTAAAAGCAAACCACTGGGGCCCTTCCTTTTAGAAGAATTTTAAGACACACTACTCTTTCTTCTGAATTTGATTATTTCTCAGAATTACATCTATCTGTCTTCAGCCAAAGGTCCCTGTCCTTTTCTGTCTCGGTCATTACACAAGATTCAGCACAATTCAAACTGCACATTTCCATTTCACACAGACGTTACACTTCTTTAAATCATTAGTTTACTGTATTGACTAAAAACATTATTTGCTAATTTTTTTTCATGGTGAATCTGGCTACCATATGTCCAATGGTGGCTTGAAGCTTTTTGGTACCTTGCCTCTACAGACCTGGGAATGCTTAACATTTAAAGTACATCTGCTGCTACCATTTCAAGTCTGACCCTGAGCTTCTAGCTCTCCAGAGGGCCAAGGCTGTGTCCTAAAGGGCCAACAGGGTATTTTATTAGTTTGAGTTATAACACAGCATTGTCTAGCTCTGGCAGAGTCTCAATCAATATTATTATCTTCTAAGAAAGACAGGCTTTAGTGTTGAGAGGTGAATATGCCCATTAAACACAATGTATACAAAAATGTGTCCAGCTTCTTCTGTGTAACTCTCACAAATTTATTCAGGCTCCTCCAAATGGGTGATAGGCATTTAACACGATCATTGCTGTCCATGTCTTTTATAAACTGAAACATCAGCACAAATGACAAACTCACAAAACCCTGATGCTGCTTCATTCCAGCTGAAATGAACCCTAGCTTTAAATCTAAAATATGCAGCCCCCTTTAAATCCCAGATACAAAGACAGTAAAAGTTATGCTCCTGGAACCTAATCCTAACCCTAACCTGACAGTTTTTGTATTTCATAAAGCTTGTTTATAGTTTCCTGTTCCACCTAGGCACAATCAAGCCTACTGCTTAGTACTTTCCGGTAATTTTACCCAGATTTTCATAACCCAGAATACATTTAAACAATGTCTGCATAGGTACTACATGGAAATTTTGGTCAGATTAAACTCTTGCCAGCTAAATTCAAACACACTGTCCATCTTATTTTATTAAGTGCCTGAAGTCCTGCACTAATAACAGAAAGAATGAAGCCATCCCTTCTTTTTCAGCTGAAGCAGATTAGCTTATCACTTATAAAAGGCCCTTCACTGTAACTTAAAGCAGAGGCTAATAATGGTGAGTCTGGTACATACTTGTGATAGCATTTGTACACTTTAAGAAACCCTCTCAGCTGACTGAAAAGTGAAATGGCTTTTCTTCAGCCACTTCACCTCACTGTAACAGCATCTGTCACTTCAGCCCATGGTGTAACCTCTGGTTAGAGTATGGCCAGTTAATACGCCCTCAAATAAATTACTGCATTTCTATCATATCAAACTTGCAGCAAAAAAACAAACAAACAAAAAAGTAAGGAGTTTTCTTGTTTGTTTAACTGTCAAGAAAAGCCCAAAGCTGCAGCTGTCAGCAGTGCTTAAACTGGCAGACAATTTTTTGATTACTTTTTTCCCCACATTTTAGACAGACAGGAAAAGGAATGTCTTGAGGTTAGGGCACCATGTTTTACATTTCAGTGCAACGTCATAAGCATCTGAGAGCTCATTCACACATAACGTCAAGATCAGTTCCACAGTTCTTACTCTGACTTACAAGACAACTATTCTTCCTGGAAAGCTGCCAGTGTGTTCTGCAAATTACATACAGCATTAAATCTTTCTGACACAGGTTCTACGATTGTTTAAGGGGCTTCTTCATTTCTGCAACACGAGTCTATGCCTAAGCAGTACTCACTCCTCAGCATGCTCCTCTAATCACGTGTTCTGCCCTTTCTTGACCCACTGGCTTTAGTGTAATTGTCTGTTGATAAAGCTTATTTTTTTTATTGCAGAATTCCTAGCAGGACAAGCTGATGCAGTCCAGATACATACACTTTAAATCCTGTTTTTACCAAGTCTGCATACAGAGCATGGAGATGTGTTTAAAATAGTGCAAATCAAAGACTGATTTGCAAGTTTACTGGGACTGACAAGGCCAGCCAGTTCAGGTTAGTATTTGCATCATGAATTCTTGCAATTTTTCTTGAATTCTCCTGTTATTTAATATTGACTACAAAGCCCGGGCTACTGGAACTAAGAGCTTTCATGAACTTCTGTGCTTCAATTTTTCAAAGAAGTTTTCAAACCTTACCTATGTACAAAAAAGAAGAAAAAAAAGACAATGAGACCGAAGTATTTAATTTGAAAAGCAAAATGCTCAGGAAATTAATAAAGATAAATTAAGATATTCCTTTAAATAACTTATTTAATAATTTAAAAATCAGCTTTAGGGTGCAGAGCTGATATATTTTTGAGGGATTCCTATATGCACTTCTCGATATGTTTGGATATGAATACCTTGGGAGGTGCTCCCTCTCTCCCCCTTTCCCTCCATCTCATTTCAGTGTCACAAAATGTTGTCTGCAAGTAATCAACTTACAACCTACTGTTTCATTAAGCTAATCTTGGTTTCCTTGCAGTATTAACCTCACTTTCTCGCTTTTCCAGTGAAGACAAGTGTGCTTTGAACAGAAAACGTGTTACAGTTGACCAGCTTTATTTACTTTCATTCCGAATCCTCTGCTGATAACGAGTATCAGAGTTCCAGGTTTCCCGTGCACGTGCCTACGAAACGCTGCTTCCCTGGCCAAGGCCAACACCGACCCACCCGGCACAGCTGAAAACACAAACCCAAGACTCTTCCCTCTCCAGATTCACAGACAGATGATCAAAGCTCCGGCACGCAACACGTTCAAACCTCTCCCCGTTCCCACACTCTTCTTTCAAAGTACTACTTGCAGCTGACATCACCCGGGCGCAGCCGCCTCCCTTCACAGGATCTCAGAATCCCAGAACGGGTCGGGTTGGAAGCGACCACAGCTGGTCACCTGGTCCAACCTCCGTGCTCAAGCAGGGTCATCCCAGACCGCATGGCACAGGATTGCACCCAGATTGCACCCCTTCCTGAACGCCTCCAGTGATGGAGACTCCACGGCCTCTCTGGGAAATGTGTGCCTGTGCTCAGTCCTTTCCTCTGCCGCAGCCGCGGTCCCCTCTGCGCGGGGCCGAGCGCTCCGCCCGCCGCGCCTGGCGTCGACCCCGCTTCTGCCATCCCGGCCTGCGGAGAGACGTGACACTGGCTTGGCTCGGGCCGGGGCTCATCCCGGCCCGGCCTGCTCCGGGGAGGCCCGGCGTGCCTGCGCTGTTCCCCGGACACCGCGACGCCCTGCGCTCCCGTGACCTCGGGGTCGCTCCGCCCAGTGCGGGCAGGAAACCCCCAGCCAGTACTGACCTGACCAGATCGGTCATACAGGATCCCACCACCACCACCTCCGCGGCCATGGCGCCGGGGCGGCCCTTGGACCCTGACCCTGACCCGCCCCGGGCCCCGCCGCGGCTTCTCGCGTTGCCATAGGCGACGGGCTGCCCGCGGGGACCTTCGCCCGGCAGGGCTGTCCCTGCCGAACGCCTGCTGCCACGACCGCCCCCTCCTCCTTCCCCTCTCCCTTGCGCCGCTCCGGCCGCGACCGAACCGCCGCCCCACGGCCTGCGCGCCGACACAGCCCGCACAGGCACTTGCGGCGGGCGCCAATATTGGGCCGGTGAAGACCTCTCCGGCCCGGGTGGGAGCGGCGGCGGCGGCGGCGG